>JAIEZT010000026.1:19499342-19714980 GCA_019594935.1 Periophthalmus modestus
CTAAGTCAATGAAAAGCAGCCGTGCCAGCTCATCCATACAGTGGGCCGGGCTGTTTTTCTGATGGTTATATAATAGAGGTAGACCTCAGGTGCCCAGGTGGGATAATACCTGTACTTTGTAAGCATTGGTTACGTAGGTATACACCTGGTCTAGTGTTTTATCTCCTCTGGTTGCACATTTAACGTTACTATGGAATTTCTTAAAAACAGTCTTAGGGTCAGCTTGATTAAAGTCCCCGATCGCTATAAAGACACTATTAGGATGTGCACCAAGGCTGTTGTCATGCATCTGTCTGTAGACAGCACAGATCACAACAACAGGAAATTCTCTTGGGAGATAAAATGGTCGACATTTGAGCAGCATGAATTCCATGTTAGGACAACAGTGCCGGGCCACTAGAGTGGTGCATCACGAGTCACTGATGTAAATACACAAGCCTCCGCAGACTCAACTGTTTGGTCAGCTCAGTGAGCGGTGAAGCCGGTTAGCTCAATTGCCACATCGGGGGTGTTAGAGTCCAACCAGTTTGTGTGAATATCATGCTGCAACAGTTGGCAATATACCTCTGTGTTGTCATTCACAGTTCTGATTTCATTCATTTGGTGCGGATTATAACACTGTCCTGAAGCTTTTAGCCTAGAGAGCCACCACCAGTTTCCCTCTCCTCTCCCTCTCCTTCTCCAGCCAGCATCAGAGGGAATCCTGATGGGTGGTTTGACAATCTTGGGAGGGATCGCAAAATCCGCAGATGAGTATGTACCTCCAGTGTTCGGTTTGAGTAGTTCAGAACGGCTGTACTGAAGTGACTCGGCCAGATCAAAGTGCAAAACGGTGCACAATAACAACAACACCAAAACACGCCAAAAGCTCTACAGATCTAGGAATTAAAAACAATATTAGTATGTCTACAACTTTCCTACCATTGAAAACACAGCAAGGTTGGATACAATCTGTGCTGTTTTGATATCATAGTTTACACAATACACCTTAAACTGTTAATTAGCATCGGCACCATTAAACAAATTCACAAGTACCGCTCAGCTCGTGCCCTGATGAACTCAAGTGGAAAAAATACAGTGATTTTGGAGTCTTGGGCATCGCTCCTCCTGAAATCTAAACATGTCATTTTGGCCTTAAACGCTTTGCTATTTCAGACCCAGCCTTGAGCCTTATAAATAAACCATATCAGCAGCTGCCCACCCTTGATAAATGCGAACAGATTTCCTGCCAAAACTCACTTATTTCAGTCTGTTATTTTGATATTTGCTCCACAATCCTTAAAGGTTAATATGTAAGTCTTCTGGTCTGCCACCTCTCCGAGTATACGCAGAGATGTTTGCCACGTCCACTGTACTAGGATTGTCAAAAGTGTCAAAAATCAGATACTAATCGATACCAAAACTAGTATCAAAAGTAGATATATGCATTTGAGTATGTACTGATACTAAAAAAAACACATTCACGGGACAGAAATGAACCTTTCCCGAATAGCTTTAGAATGATATATATTCAAAAATATAAGATTACCAAGTATAGACTAGTGTACACAGCTCTTAAGGTCAAAATAAGTCAGCTGTGTACTGTCTAAACCTAATTATAAAGTGTTTTCATGTCTGAGAAACAGGAAGTCCGTGGTTAGCATTACATGATGGCATCCTCCGTTCTGATCTCTGAGATATGGTTGAAAATCAGACATTTTAGATTGATCTTTAACTGTATCAGAACAAGTGGAGATCACATTCTATTGTCTAAAGAGTCTTTTAATTATCATGGTGGGAAAAGACAAAGTTTTAATCTGTCAGCTGGACAAATAGTTGTACAATTCGCTGCTCATCCAAGCTGCTTGAGCGAAACGTCTTCACTTCAGTTGACAGATTTAAACTTTGTCTTTTGTTATGGATCAGAGCTGGATGACTGAGGGTTTACACAGACAAGTATCATCGTGGTATTCATTAATATCAAAATCGAGTTTGAAAGTATCGTGACAACACTACTCTGAAACTTGTGAAAAGCCCTTGCCGCGGTGAATAGTTAGGATGCTCATAATGCATAAGTTAAGTGAGGAATAACTTCGGACCACTGCAATCAGCTTAAAATGAGCTGTTCCAGCGTCTTTAGTGTAATGAACACTTCTCTCCCATCGGACATTACTGCGTCACACAAACAAAGCTGATGCGCATTTAGTCGACTTGTGCATTTTAATAGACGCAATTAGAGGAAAAATGGCTTTATGGGGGTGACACTTCACTGCTCACTCTAATATGCTGTAAATAAACAAGGAGAGATTGTGTGAATACATAAACAGTATTGGCAATTAGGCTCATGAGTCTAATTACGAGGATAAGCCGGGATAATATTGAACGACAGATAACACGTCTGCTTTTCCGCACACCTGTTTTAAGTGGTACATCTTTACTTCTATTTTTCTGGCAAACTTACTGTTTGTCATTTTTGTCTGTCAGTAAGTTAAAGCAACCATATGTGGCCTGCACGATTCAGATCAGAGAGAGTCCTTTTAGCTTTAAACCAACTGGAATTAGACAGTGAAACTGGCAACCTAAATGAGAGACTCATGGGAGGCTTATTCTGTTTTCTGATTGGATAATCGTCTTGTGAACCAAAACACTAAATTATAACATGAAAAACTTGGCCATTATGTCCAATGTTTTTGTAATTAAGAATAAATCAGCATTAAAATTGTTATTAGTAAATTTATATGTGATTTGTACATATTTACCCCGCATATGGGGACAGATAGGTCATGTTTATGGAATTTAAAATCAAAATTAATTTAAATTAGAATGTTGCACAATGTCACATTTTATTGTTTTGCGTCTGTCAGCGACCACCAATGACAGCAGAGTACAAACAAATCTGTCTCAGGGGATGTGCAGACTTGGCTGAGCACAAACCTTTTGAGCTTAAATCAAAATAAAACAGATTGTGGTGTTTGGCCAAACTAATCCACTGCTTGGACATGACAGTGTGATTGGTCCTCTGTCCTTTTATATCATTCTGCAGTGAGGAACATTGGGGTGATTGTGGACACTGTGTTCAAACTGGATCAGCACATTAGCTCTGTCATTAAGTCCAGTTTCTTTCAGTTGAGGCTTAAGTAAAACCCTATCTTCTACATGCGGATTTTGAAAAAAGCAATCCATGCATTTGTAACATTGTGTCTGAATTATTGTAATTCTTTGTATGGGCTCCCTGCAGCACTTACAGAATGCACAGAACACTGCAGCTCGTCAGCTGACAAAAACTAAGAGACAAGAGCTCATCACGCCTGTGCTGTGCACCCTGCTCTGGCTCCCTATTTCACATCAGCAGCAATTCAAAATGTTATTGACTGAGTTTAAATGTCTGCACTATGGGTCTTCTATATTTGAGGGAGTTACTGCAGCTCCATGCTCCACCCCGAGCCCTGAGGTTAGGTGATCAGCTCCTGGTGCTGTGCCCAAAGCCAGGCTCAAGACCAGAGGTGGCAGAGCCTTTTTGGGTGGCAACGTCCAGACTATGGAACAGCGCCCTCTGCCTGTCAGATCCTCTCAGTCTTTAATGAGACTAGACTGAAAACCCACCTCTTCTCCCTGGCATTTAACACTAACTAGACAGGATATCTTGGTATTTTATTGTTCTTTTCCTATGTATCATGTATTATGTGTGTATTTGTTTTTGTTGACTTTATGTGTAGCACTTTGGGCAACTGAAGTTGTTTTAAAATGTGCTATATAAATACATTTGAATTGAATTGAAATGGATCGTTGAGTAATGTCTACAATGAAATCTGATCTGATGGACTGACATAATATAATCCGGATATCGTCACTGGGATAAGCCAAAGTATAGACGATACTTTGGCTTATCCCAATGATGGCAACCCTGCAATAAATACATTTTGATTATTTGAGATTCTCAGTTTTTATGTTAAAATTGGAAAAAAAAATGTGGAGTTAGAAATGTATGTAAAAATATGATTGTTTTTTTCAATAAATGATATATATATAATATTGTTGTGGGACATATGCAGTTAGAATGATGTTGGGGATCGATCCAGTTTGTCCATGTTACAGCCTGTCCCATTAATTTGATCTCGTACTGTCATCAGCGCAATCCAAAGAGATAGAGATGTTTCTATCAATATCAGCCCGCCCTTACAATAAATCAATCATTCTGACTATTCTAGACTCTTAATTTTTATCGATTGGCCTATATCACCTGTGACTGTGACTACTCCTGTCCTAAACCCTTCCTTTTCTAGTCTTGATACATTTAATAATCCACTTTTCCAAAACTCTGTCCAGTCACAGGGTGTGAGACGAAGGGCATCCGGCTTGAAAAAATGCATCAAATCAAGATATAGTAAATACAATAATGTGAAGATATAAGAAAAAAGCATCACAAATGAAGAACTAAATTTACCTAAACCAAACCCGTCCTGATCAGATCTAAACCAGGTCAAAACCAGGACCAAATCAGGACAGTGTGTAATTTGAAGTCAATAGTGAGCAGAAATCTTACAAGTAGGTGTGCATCGCCTAACCAAGTGCTTGCACAGACGAGCACTCCAACACTAATTGCATTGAACTGCTGTGTTCGCCTTAATAACACACAGAGCAAGCAGCGGTTTCACCTGATTCAGATGGAGATAGGAGATCGCTTCTTCCTGCTACAAAAAACTCTCATCAATATATCTTTGACTACTGGTGCGTTATAAGTGACTCCTGGTTGTCCTCCTGTGTTTAGACCTGTGAATCATTCATATTACACCTGAAAACAAACGGAAGAGGGTCCAGAGATGAGACAAGAACAAGAATGCAAAAGACTTTAAATACCATGTTCTGTATAATGTAGAGCAGATATGAACGTGTGGACACATACATTTGCATATAAGTATAGCTAGATTAAAATAAAAAAAATAATCCAGCGTGCTGTTATACTTGTGTAATATATCTTAATATTGTGGAGAAATGCAAATCGTGCATTATACCATATCTTTGTTAGGACCACATTGTAATCGCACTGGCATTTCACACTGTCACGCCTGTTCTTCCACGCTCACGATCCAACACCAGATTAAAAAGGGTTAAAAACATAACACAAACTCCAAAATACTGAAATAGTCACGTTACCTCAAACAGTTGTGGAATCTCGCGTCTCGCCAGATACTCCTTGGCATCGTTCGTGTTCATCTCGATTGGTTATTTGCAAAAGACAACTTGTACGAAGCGTTTTTTCTCTCTTTTAAGACAATTTCCCGTGACTTTTCTCTTACTATTTCTCCACTCACTGCATGTTTGCTTTGCCTGACTTGGGCAGGAGTAGGTTGCGCAGACTAGACCCGGAGCCCGGTGTAATCCTGGCGCGCTCTCCGCTGCTCAGTGGCGGTGATTGGGTCCGTGCTGAAGCCCTGTCGCTTCCGTCTCCTCCGCGCGTGGATGTGTGCGCGCTCGTGCCGTCTGCTCGCGTTGGCACGAGGATGCGCGCAGTGCCCAAACTCATCCGCCGCTATCTCCTCCTCTCGAGCAGCTCCAAGTCCCTCCTGTGTCAACGCACTTTCTCTTCAGCATATAAATTAAATTAAATTAAAAATGCAGGCACAAAAGGCTTCTTTAAAGTTTTGGCTTTAATGACATTTTTTTCGGAGACTAGTCTATTATAGACTAGCCTATCGTAGACTAGCCTATTATAGACTAACCTATCGTAGACTAGCCTATTATAGACTAAGCTATCGTAGACTAGCCTATTATAGACTAGCCTATCGTAGACTAGCCTATCGTAGACTAACCTATCGTAGACTAGCCTATTATAGACTAAGCTATCGTAGACTAGCCTATTATAGACTAGCCTATCGTAGATTAGGCTATCATAGACTAGCCTATCATAAACTAGCCTACCGTAGATTAGCCTATCATAGACTAGCCTATTGTAGACTAGCCTACTATAGACTAGCCTATTATAGACTAGCCTATCATAAACTAGCCTACCGTAGATTAGCCTATCATAGACTAGCCTATTGTAGACTAGCCTATCATAGACTAGCCTATCGTAGATTAGCCTATCGTAGACTAGCCTATTATAGAATAGCTGATCGTAGGCTAGCCTATGATAGACAAGTCTATCATAGACTAGACTATGGAGGCTAGCTTAGTATAGACTAGCCTATCGTAGACTAGCCCCATGGTAGAAAGCAGATTTTGTGTCAGTGGAGAGCGACCCCACTCGCAGTAACATTTCATGCTTTTCAAGGTATTTTGTTTTTTACCTATAAAACATTAATTGCAAGAACATTAACATCATATTGGAGATTCTAGGCAAAGAGTAACCTGTTCATGAGAAAATCTGATGCAAAACCTGATGAGTATTAACTGCGAAAACATAACATTTTTAAATCACTATGTTACCTTTTATTGTTTTGAAAATGCTATATTCACAGAGAACAACATATTAACGTGGTCAATAAGTTTCACTTTGGTTTTTGATGATCTGAGTCACCCCTCCCTTTGCTCCCCGTGCTAAGTCACTCCCGACTCAGAGCCCCATTACAGCACAATCAGCCTGCATTCTGCTAATGAAACTACCGCACATTGCATCGATTTTGCATAATACCCCCTCTTTAAGTACATTTTGTCCATTGATCAGCTGACAGAACAAGCACGGTAATTTAAATAAGGAAATCCAAATCCAAACAAAGCAATGTGACCAGGCAGACGGGAAAGGCTCAAGAAAGAATTATAAAAAAGCTTCACACAACATGTCTGACAACCAGGCTAAAAAAAAAAGAATTTCACTTAAGACACACTGATCCATCCAAAGTATTCATAATTAACCTCTGTAAATACATGTACCTGTAACATTTTACTTAACCTACATTTTATTTTGTGTGCATTCGTGTTGTCACCATATTAAACGCTCTTTATTTAAGCAACAGAATGTGATTTCAACTTTAGATCATAGGATTTATATTCCCATGTGGTCGTCAGGTATTCTCCGTAGTGGTCCATGGGTTTATACTAGTCTATGTGTCTTATACTTGTTCTGATACAGCTCAACATCATTCTAAAGCTATTCGGGAAAGGTATTTCTGTCCTGTGAATGTGACTTTTTTAGTGTCAATACCTGCTCAAATGAGTATCTAGTTTCGATACTAGTTTTTGGTATAGATTAGTATCTGATTTCCGATATTTTTAACAACCCTAGTTCATACTTGCACACAGACCACATCTTAAGTGGGACTAAACTGGGACTATATTTGGAACTAATTCTGAACTGAATCTCAAGTCTCTGAGCTTCAACACTCCATTCAAAATTTTCTGGGATTGTGACGTCATAGATACAGTTTTTAAGTCTTATCACTCGACTTCTTTTAAGCATTTCTTCCGTCAAATCACATTCATTACATGTTCCTCTTTATTTAGTTTTTCAGTTTCATTGTGCCTGTTAATAGCAAGATAAACCAGATCAGAGTGAATTGAACACTGAGGATGTGACATGTATGTGGGACCAAAATGAAATAAATGCAAGAATAAATGTAAATTTTTGGATTTATTCATCATTCAAATGATATAATATTTTGATTTAAATTGTTAATTGCTATAGCAACTGTTCCGATTTTTCATCATTCTGAAACTCATGGGTATATCTTTTCAATTTCTTTTATTATATATTTTAAACTATTGTTTATTTTGGCTATTTGTGCAAAAGTTCAATTCCAACGTTAAATCAAAGTGAGCATGTGGCTTTGTTACCAACATTTTGCTGTTTTAACCATATGATTTTTACTTTTTTTCAGACAGTATAACTTTACAATTTGCTTTTTACTAGCATTGTTAAAAGTGCAATATGGAACTTTTCTAGAGGAGGGCCTGCCACTTCCTTGTCTCCATAGAGATGTTATTATATTGCCTGAAATGTTCCACAGTCTGGCATTAAACTTCCATCAGTTTTGCATTTTTTCCATTTCAGGTGTTTGTATGACTTACAAAACAAACATTTACAGTCATGTAAATGTAGTTGTAAATGTGAAGTGGTGACAGATCTGACCTGTAAACTCGGTCTGGTGGTGGCACCTGCTTGTCTCCATGGAGATAAGTAGGTGGGGTATCTCATTCAGAAAAGTTACATTAATAATAAAGTGTTTTATTGTCTGTAAATGCTGGTTGTTGTTTGTTTTACTGGTAAAACTCAGCTCTGGTCTCTGAGAGTTGTGAAAATAAACTTAAGAATGTTCAGTAGAGGTGGGTAGAGTAGCCAAAAATTTTACTCAAGTAAGACTAGCCACACTTCAAAATAATATTACTCAAGTAGAAGTACAAAGCAGTGGTCCCAGACTTACTCAAGGAAGTGTAAATAAGTATTTGGAAAAACTACTAAAGTAAAAGTAATTTAAAGAGTAACTGTTGGGACACAACATCTGATTTATTATTTGAATCATGCACAAAATCTGATATTTTCAAAGGACAAACACAAAAATGAGACAAACTAAATCATATCTGAAGGAGCGCAGCAAGAAACACACATGTTCAAAACATTTCATATTGTCGACATAAAGCTTTTGTCACTTGTAGATTTACTCACAGTGGGAAGAGGAACTATAACTTTTACTCAAGTAAGACTACTGTTACTTCAATAAAATATTACTCAAGTAGGAGTTAAAGTAAGTAAGGGATAACTCTGGACCACCGTAAACTGTTTAAAATGAACTAGTCCTGTTTTTTATGTTTTTAAGTTACAGCACTGTTATATGTTCCTTTATAGTTTGAACTGGAGTTGACCCAGACTTTTCTGTAGATCCAGGTCAGTTTGATGTGTCGTTAGGACGGCCCTCCCCTCTGCCCTCTCTAATCCTGCTGACCACTGGCCGTGCAGCTCATGTCACTAGATTCATTCAGGAATTTATCCATCGGTGAATCATTCACTGACTCAAATGCACCAAGTCACAGCTCAGTGCTATATCTGCAAAGTGCGTAATGTGGTTTCTGAACATGACTGTTAACCTTTTACTCTGAGAAAAACTGAAAAAAACCTCCAGCTGAGGTCCTGACATGGCCTAGTCTAAAGGGCTTATATTCCACCATGTTTTATCTATGTTCTCATGTTTCCACATCACGGACAAACCTGGACTTGTGTTTTGTTTCATTCACACAACTTTAACACACAAATTCTGCATATTTAAGCTGAGTTATATTCTCCTCGGTGAAATGGAGCATTTTGAGCTTTATAGATGTAGACAGACGAATAACAGGATTACTTAAACATAAATGTAACAAAACACAACTCCAGGTCTGTTTTTGAGGAGGTAACAGCATTATAACACATCTAAAAGCTCACACGAGTCAGTTTTGCGTAATATAGCACCTTTAAAGGTGTACTATGTAGCATTTCTGGTGGAGGGTCCACTACCTGCTTGTCTCCATGGAGATGTTAGTGCTTTGTCTGAAATGTTCCACAGGATGGGAAATGTATGTGTCTGCGTGAAGACAAACCAGTGAAAATTCTCTAGCTTAAGTAGTGCTGACCAAACCTAACTCAAGATCTGGAGATGGTCCCACTGCTCCTGACAGGTTTCCTCCCTGTTACACTGAAAGATGGGTCAAAGAGGATACATTTTCTTGTGGAGGTGATTTAAAAAATCTGACAACTCCAGAAATCACATAATGGTTATATTTTGCATGTGCATGTAAACATATTGTCTGTAACTTAGCCTTGTATTCTCAAATCTCAAAGGTGTGTATGTTTTGAAGATGGCAGTGGAGATGCAGGTGCTACTAAACTGTGTATATGGTGTTTGAATAGCATCATCTACTGTACCTAGTCCTTTTTAGCAACTAAACACTAAATCTAAGTCTGTGCTGCCTTCAGTGACCTCTACAATTTCAAGTACTATGTGACATCACACAGGACTTCCCTGATTGCAGCCAGGTATTTCTGATTACAAACACTTGGATGCAGGGGCAGATTTGAAATGTGGACACCTGTTTTTATACCTCCAGACCCCATGTGATCAGAGCACCATCACAGCACAATCGGCGCATATCCCACTAATGAAACTACTGCACATCGCATCATGTTTGTGAACTTGCAGTGTATTGTTTTGTATTATGCTTTTGTATATTTATCAGAAGTTGCCATGCAGGAGCCTGGAGGCTTGTGGGTTGAGCTTTGGACAGGGTCGTGCTGCTAACCGTACAGAGGGTTTGAATATGGCCTAGGAGAGATCGCTAAAATGACTCAAACATGCATGGAGGCATCTAAACCCTCTTCAGGCACGGTTCAGATGAGGGAACAATGTTATGGTAGAAGTGGCAGAAAGCTCCCCAAAGTAATTTTTTGCATAATACCCCTCTTTAAAGCGTTTACCAGAACAGAGGAACCACGCTGAGAGTCAAAACTGTGCTGTTACCCACAATACCTCACTCCACAGAGGCCAGAGCTCACATTAGAATTGCATGAGATAGACTGTATGTATTTTTCATGGCATCTTTATGTAACAGTAACAACTAATTCAGATTTATGCAGAGTAAAGGAAGAGAGTTGAAGTAGTCAAATGCAGCAAGGTAAAAAAGTACTCCAGAATAAATTGTCAAAATGGGAAAAAAAAACAGATAATGTTAATACTGTAAATAAATGCCAGTAACAACGACAATTACTTCACGATAAAAAATAAATGGTGCCCTATGGAACTTTTCTGGAGAGTAGACTGCTTCTGCCTTATGTAGATGCTATTGCTTGTTTAAAATGTTCATCAGTAAACTGTATTTTTAATGCCATACTGTGGAACTTTCCAGGCAAAGCAATAACATCCATGGAGACAAGCAGGAGGCGAAACTTTCACTGAAACATTAGATAGTGCCGGGCTGCACAATATTTCAACGGTAAACGTAAAAATTCAGAGATTTTGAATAAAAAAATGAATTAGAATTGCAAAGTTAAAGAGAAAACAACTTTATAGTACAAATGACTGGATAAACATAACCATTTCATTTATTTTTTCTCTGTGATGACAGGTGAGGCGTGCCTCACCTCACTGCAGTAAAAGTACCGTATTTTCCAGATTGTAAGTTGCACTTTTTTTCATAGTTTGGCCGGGTGTGACAGCCACACATAAGAGGAAGCATCGCTTCATCTATTCATTCAGAAGTGACACCAAGGATGAAGAATTCACTGGATTTAGTGATTCGGAGTGAGATCGAGAGTTTGATAAACTTATTAGCTTGTTTATTATGCTTTAGTTTTCTGATTAACTGTTAATGTCTCACGTTAACATACCATACATGTATTCAGTTCTGTCTATGCTTCATGTAGCTGAATACATATAAATGTCTTCTGTCAGTGTGCTGTACGGCCTGTTGTTTTCTATTTTACTGTTTTTATTATAACTTGTTTTTAAAGAAAAATGTCTATTCTTGGTCTCTTGTAAAATACTTATAGTCCAGTATGACTTATATATGTTTTTTTCTTCATTATTATGTATTTTTTTGGCTGGTGTGACTAATACGGAGCATAAGGTATCGATATCGCGACACAATCATTCATATTGCAAGAAAATAAATATATCACAATAACACAAAGGTTCTCAATCTGACCTAAATAAACATTTGTTTTGTTTTGGGGTTTTTTAAGAGATGGTATTTTACTTCTGTGGGATAACTGCTAACATGTTACATGTTTACATTACCCTTTTTGTTTTGAATAAACTAAAAATGCTGAAAACAACGTATTAACATGTTTTATAAGTTTCACTTTCGCTTTTGACTCTCTGAGTCTCCCCTCCCTTGACTGAGTCACTCCCCCTTCAGAGCACACAACACAATTGCCGTGCATCCTGCTGCACATCGCATCAGGTTTGTCAGGTTGTTGTGTAGAGTTTTGTATCATGCTTTTGTATATTTATGGAAAATTGCTGTGTGGGAGCCTGGGTGAGGTAAGCTTGTGGACTGAGCATTGGCTGAGATCATTAACTTACTGAAACATGCATGGATGACATCTAAAACCTCTTCAGGCACGTTTTTGATGAGGGAACAATGTTATAACCTGATAGAAAGCTCAAAAAATAGATATTGCATACCTCCTGTTTAAGAATATGTGGAAAAACCTGATTTTATTCCCTTACCTTCAAGTAATAGTAAAAGTAGAGAACAATAATTAGGTTTGTGGTATTTTAGAAGTACATTGACATCGGCAAAATAAAACTTGTAGATATAACGTGGGCTGGGTTCACACTTGCACAAACAACACATTAAAACTGGAACTAATGCAAACCTAGACTAAACCAGGACTAGAACATGACCAAACCAAGTCTACATCAGGACTAAACTAGGACTAAACCTGGACTTGTGTGTGGATGCATTCAGGGTATATATAGTAATACCGGGAGTTATATTTCCCTGCACCTGGGAGCTGGTTTTATTAAAGTGCGCCTCATCATTACGGCTTCATTAAGTGGAGAGAGGGAGAGTGTGATCAAGTTCATTTAGTGGAGCCCAAATGAGTTGAAATCATCAGCCACTCATTTCCATGTTGCCTCATAGAATGATATTGGGTTTGTAATTTGAGACTAACAAGCTACAAGAGTGTATATCCAATGAGAAAAATAAACAACAAATAAACTATTCTAACTGTTTTTTGTTTTTTTTTGGGGTTGGGAGTAAATATATGTGGCTGTTTTGTATTTGCTTTACATGTCCAGAATGATATCTCCCTGTATTTTTACATATCTGTCTGGTCACCACTCCCTCAGTTGCGTCTCGAGCCAGGATCAAACACAGCTGTCCAATCAGATGTGAGTAATTCAGTGACGCATGTGAAACGAAGGAGCTCACTGGTCACCCACTATTTTAAGCAATCTCAAACTTCCCCTGTGATATTTCTTAACTTTCTTTACAAGCAGCCATATTTGTTTTGATATAAACAGACATATATTATAAAAAAATTCCATCAATACCGAGGACCTGTCAAGAGCAGCAGCAGACTATGGTGCATTATGGTGGATCTTGGTCAAAGGTACCTAACTGGAGGTTTATCCCATAGCAAATTATAAATGGATGGGAAATCTATAAGCAGAAGAAACATATGACACGGAGAGAGCACGCAAACTCCACACAGTCTGGTGATTATATTATGTATGGAAAGAATGAATTAGTAATTCTCTAAAAGGGGGAGGGATAGAGTAAGGGAGCTAAGCCAAATACTCGCCTTGGATCCAGAGCACACACTTAATCAATACTTCATGAAGATGTCAGGTCACGGCTGAATCTTAAATTTCAATGGGCATGATTGACAGGTGGATTAGCCAATCAAGAACATGCATGGTCCGCCGCATCAAAACAAATATGGCTGCGAACAAGGTTAAAAAAAAAAAGGAAAAAAAATATGCCTGCTGACTAAAAAACATGGCGGATTTCTGCAGAATCATTGCATCAAGCACTAAACCCTGTTCATCTGATGTGATGGAAATGTCATTTTGTTTATAAATGACAGATGACCAGTGACATCCTTCGTGTCACATGTGTCACTGCAAAAAACAAATCTGATTGCACAAACATGTTTAGTCGGGCTTGAGACGGAGAGCATGGGGACGAGTCTGTCATGATCCACGCCATGTTTCGCCTGTCTCCTGCCTCGTGTGTCTCCTCTCCCCCTCCCTCACCTGTCACTCCGGAGCTGGGCGGAGCGCTGCTCCTCCCACGCGCACCTGCACCTCGTCTACGCTGATGTGCCACCAGCTGTGGAGGATAAATGGGACTTGGCCCATTCATTCGGTGCAAGTCCGTCCGTGTGAAAACGTAGCTATTCTGCTCTCTCTTGGATTCTGCTTGCTGTTTTCGTGAATGCTGAACTACTCCTGTGTTTTCCTCCAGACCTCTGCTCCCGGATCCTCCGCATGCCTGCATCTCCCGTCCAGCTCCCGTCTCGTCTTCCCGGTAACCTGTTTGTCTTATCCACGCACTCAATTGTACTCAGCTCACGGCTCCTGCACTCTCACCTGCTCTTCGCTGTCGGCTCCTCGTCTTCGCTCTCACCTGTGCCTCGTTCCTGGGTCCTCGTCCTGCTGTCCGGTCTTACCTGCTCCGTGTCCTGGTTCCTCTCGTTTCTGTTGTCCGGTCTTGCCCGCCTCGTGTCCTGGTTCCTCGTTCCTGCTGTCCGGTCTTACCTGCTCCGTGTCCTGGTTCCTCGTTCCTGTTGTCCGGTCTTACCTGCTCCACGTCCCGGCTCCTCGTTCCTGCTCTCCGGTGTTACCTGGTCCCGACTCCTGGCTCCTCGTCCCGCTCCCTGTTACCCTGAGACTCTGTACTTGTGTTCGTGCTTCATATTCACGGTTGTAAATAAACACTGTTTAAAAACTGCTCCCGGCCTGCACTTTTGGTCCGTCTACACCACATTACGACAGAAACGGACTTGCCATCATGGACCAAGCGGCCGCTGGTGCAGAACAGACAACAATTCAACAAGCCTTCTCGCACCAAGGAGTGATGCTGGGAAGGCATGATCAAACAATTCAGACTCTTGTCGAGCAAAACCAAACGCTCTCCCAGCAGATGGTTCAACTTAGCAATCAGGTCGCCACCCTGCTAGCCCCCGCTCGGCCGGCTCCCGTCGTCCCCGCCTCAGCGGGAGTCCTACCACCGGTCCACCCGGAGTCGAGAGGCACGGATCCGGAACCATATTCAGGTCAGCCCGACCTCTGCCGGGGCTTATTTTTTCAGTGCAAAATCATGTTCCAGCAGCGCCCCGGCCACTTCTCCTCTGACGCCGCCAGAATCCGGTATGTCTGTGGGTTACTAAGGGGACGAGCTTTGCAGTGGGCCGAGGCGAGATTCTCTAAGACTGTATTAGAATCTGTGAACTATGAACATTTCCTAAGTGAATTTGAACTCGTGTTAACCACCCACACTATCAGGCGGACGCCACCTCGCGGCTGCTCTCTCTCTCCCAGGGCACCCGGACCGTGTCGGACTACACGGTCGAGTTTTGGACACTTGCCGCCGAGGTGGACTGGACCGAGAGAGCGCTCTGAAGGCCGTCTTCCGCAACGGGCTCAACGGCGCCCTGAAGGACGAGCTAGCCTCCCGCGACGAGCCCCAGACCCTGCGCTCTCTGATCACCCTCACCGGGAGGGTCGACCAACGCCTACACGACACGACGCCGAGAGAGACGCGCGCTCACACGCCCCGGTTTGAGGGGCACCGCTCTCCACCGGCCCGGACCGAGCCCCGCTCACCAGCGCCCCCCAGGGAGGAACCGATGCAGCTCGGACGGGCCCACCTCACCGAGGAGGAGCGCCTTCGCCGCCGCCGCGCTGGGGAGTGTCTCTACTGTGGCACCAAAGGCCACTTCATCGCCGCATGCCTGTGTCCGGCAAAAGGGCAGGCCCGCCAGTAGCCCTGGGAGTACTAGCGGGTCGGCACGCCATCCCAGGAGAAAAGAACCAACTCCGGCTCCACGCCACCCTCCGTTTTCGGTCCGAAACCCTCTCTGTTTTAGCATTAGTAGACTCTGGGGCCGAAAAAGACTTCATGGACCGCGCCCTGGCCGAGCAGTGGGGCATTCGCATGGACCCTCTGGACCACCCACTCTCGGCCACGGCCCTTAATGGACTGCGATTAGCGCGAGTGACTCATGTTACCGAACCCATATCCCTGGTTTTGTCCGGTAATCACCACGAGACCCGACGCTTCCACTTAATCGAGTCCCCCTCCTCGTCGCTGGTGCTGGGCTACCCCTGGCTCCGGACCCACAACCCGAACATTGATTGGTCTCAGGGAAGGGTCCGGGTGGAGTCCAGCCTGTCACGCTCAATGCCTGCAGTCCGCGCTGTCCCCCCGCTAACGCGACTGGCCAACCGCCCCGGGACACCCCCGACCTCCTCCTCCGTTCCTGACGAATACCACGACTTTAGCGAAGTTTTTTAAAGATAGTAAAGATCGAGCGCTCTCGCTACCCCCGCATCGTCCTTATGATTGCGCCATCGACCTCCTGCCCGGGGCCCCCCTGCCCGTCCAGTCGTCTCTACAATCTGTCCCGTCCCCGAACAAGAAGCCATGGAGAACTATATTTGAGACTCTCTGAACTCAGGTATCATCCGCCCGTCCACCTCCCCGGTCGGCGCGGGTTCTTTTTTGTCACCAAGAAGGACAAAACCCTACGCCCCTGCATAGACTATCGGGGTCTTAATAACATTACTGTTAAAAACAAGTATCCGTTACCGCTCCTCGACTCCGCGTTCACCCCACTTCACGGCGCCACGGTGTTTTCAAAACTCGACCTGCGCAACGCCTACCATCTGGTCCGCATTAGGGAAGGGGACGAGTGGAAAACCGCGTTCAAAACACCTCTAGGCCATTTTGAATACCTCGTAATGCCCTTCGGTCTCACTAACGCCCCCGCAGTCTTCCAAGCTCTCATTAACGACGTTCTCCGAGATTTTTTGAACCGTTTTGTGTTTGTTTATCTAGATGATATTTTGATATTTTCTCAGTCTGTACAGGAACACCGCCAACATGTCCGCCTTGTCCTCCAGCGCCTCCTAGAGAACCGACTCTATGTAAAAGCCGAAAAGTGCGAGTTCCACTCCGACGAAGTTAGTTTTTTGGGGTTTATTATCGGTAAGGGACAAATCAAGGCCGATCCCGAAAAAAATTAAGGCCGTTACCGACTGGCCAGCCCCGACTAACCGCAAGCAACTGCAACGCTTTATCGGTTTTGCTAACTTTTACCGTCGGTTCATACGCGATTTTAGCCGCGTTATAGCCCCACTGACCCAACTAACCTCCCCTTCTTCCCAGTTCTCCTGGTCTCCGGCAGCGGACGCCGCCTTCACTCGGCTCAAGGCTCTCTTCACGTCAGCCCCCATCCTTCACCAACCCGACCCCTCTCGTCAGTTCGTGGTCGAGGTGGACGCCTCGGACTCTGGGTGGGAGCGGTCCTCTCCCAGCGTTTCGACCCCCACAATCGGCTCTGCCCGTGCGCCTTCTTCTCCCGCCGTCTGACCCCCGCTGAACAGAATTACGACGTCGGTGACCGGGAACTACTCGCGGTCAAGCTCGCCCTGGAGGAGTGGCGTCACTGGCTGGAGGGGGCCGAACAGCCATTCCTGGTCTGGACGGACCATAAAAACTTGCCTACATCCAGTCCGCCAAACGCCTCAACCCCCGCCAGGCCCGCTGGTCCCTATTCTTCAGCCGCTTCCACTTCACCCTCACCTACCCGTCCAGGCTCCCGCAACGTCAAGCCCGACGCCCTCTCCCGTCAGTTCACCCAGCACGAGAGCACCAGTGACCCCGGCTCCATCCTCCCGTCCTCGTGTCTTGTCGCCGCCGTCCACTGGGAAATTGAGGACCTGTCCGCAACGCTCAGGCCACGTCTCCCGACCCAGGTAACGGTCCACCAGGTGTCACCTTTGTCCCAGACTCTGTCCGTTCCCAGGTGCTGCAGTGGATCCACGGCTCTAAGTTTGCCTGCCACCCGGGAGCCAGCCGCACCCTGTCCCTGCTCAGAAGGCACTTCTGGTGGCCTACCATGGACCGTGACACCCGGGAGTTCGTGGCCGCCTGCCAGGTATGCGCACGATCCAAATCCTCACACACACCCCCGTCTGGTCTCCTGTTGCCGCTGCCCGTCCCCAAGCGACCCTGGTCTCACATCGCCGTGGATTTCGTCACCGGACTCCCTCCTTCTCACGGAAATACGGTCATCCTGACGGTCGTCGACCGATTCTCCAAGGCGGCACACTTCATCGCGCTACCCAAGTTACCCACGGCCAAGGAAACCGCTGATCACCTCACCTCCCATGTAGTCCGGCTTCACGGTATCCCCACTGACATTGTTTCCGATCGTGGCACCCAGTTCACGTCCCAAGTGTGGCGGGCTTTTTGTGAGGGGCTGGGTGCCACGGTCAGTCTCACCTCTGGTTTTCACCCCAGTCTAATGGACAAACGGAGCGGGCCAACCAGGACCTCGAGTCCGCTCTCCGCTGTGTGACCTCCGCGAACCCCCTCGGCCTGGAGCACTTTCCTTCCCTGGGTCGAATACTCTCACAACGCCTTGGTGAGTTCCTCCACAGGCCTCTCCCCGTTCCAGATATCTCTGGGCTACCAGCCCCCTCTTTTCCCAGCAGAGGAGGCAGAGTTGGCCGTACCCTCCGTCCAGCACCACCTGAGTCGCTGCCGCCGCGTCTGGGCCAAGACACGGGCTGCGCTCCTCCAGGCGAGCCAACGCATTAAGGCCGCGGCCGACGCCACACCGGACCCCGCGCGCCCAACTACCAGCTCGGTCAGCAGGTATGGCTGTCTGCCAAAACCATCCCCCTCAAGACGGACTCTCGAAAACTCTCGCCCCCCGGTACTTGGGACCCTTCAAAATAACGAGGATCATCAATCCAACCGCCGTGCAGCTACGCCTCCCCCCGACGCTCCGCATCCACCCGACATTTCATGTGTCACAGATCAAGCCCGTGAAGAACAGCAACCTTTGCCCTCCGGCCGAGCCCCCTCCACCCCCCGAGTCGTGGATGGTCACCCGGCCTTCACCGTCAGGCGTCTGATCGACGTTCGGCGACGGGGCCGGGGGCCTCCAGTACTTAGTGGACTGGGAGGGTTACGGTCCGGAGGAGCGCTCCTGGGTGCCGAGGGCTCGCATCTTGGACCCCGACCTCGTCCGCGAGTTCCACCGGGCCCATCCAGACAAGCCGGGTGGTCCACCAGGAGGTGGCCCTTAGGGGGGGGTACTGTAGTGATCCACGCCATGTTTCGCCTGTCTCCTGCCTCGTGTGTCTCCTCTCCCCCTCCCTCACCTGTCACTCCGGAGCTGGGCGGAGCGCTGCTCCTCCCACGCGCACCTGCACCTCGTCTACGCTGATGTGCCACCCAGCTGTGGAGGATAAATGGGACTTGGCCCATTCATTCGGTGCAAGTCCGTCCGTGTGAAAACGTAGCTATTCTGCTCTCTCTTGGATTCTGCTTGCTGTTTTCGTGAATGCTGAACTACTCCTGTGTTTTCCTCCAGACCTCTGTTCCCGGATCCTCCGCATGCCTGCATCTCCCGTCCAGCTCCCGTCTCGTCTTCCCGGTAACCTGTTTGTCTTATCCACGCACTCAATTGTACTCAGCTCACGGCTCCTGCACTCTCACCTGCTCTTCGCTGTCGGCTCCTCGTCTTCGCTCTCTCACCTGTGCCTCGTTCCTGGGTCCTCGTCCTGCTGTCCGGTCTTACCTGCTCCGTGTCCTGGTTCCTCGTTTCTGTTGTCCGGTCTTGCCCGCCTCGTGTCCTGGTTCCTCGTTCCTGCTGTCCGGTCTTACCTGCTCCGTGTCCTGGTTCCTCGTTCCTGTTGTCCGGTCTTACCTGCTCCACGTCCCGGCTCCTCGTTCCTGCTCTCCGGTGTTACCTGTCCCGACTCCTGGCTCCTCGTCCCGCTCCCTGTTACCCTGAGACTCTGTACTTGTGTTCGTGCTTCATATTCACGGTTGTAAATAAACACTGTTTAAACTGCTCCCGGCCTGCACTTTTGGTCCGTCTACACCACATTACGACAGAGTCTAAAATCAGTCTTCATAAAAAACAAAAACAAACATACAAACATATCATTCTGGATTTAGCAGGAAGTCAAAATGCATTTGCCTCAACCAAACCAATAATTTAATTATCAACTAACAATATTATATAACTCCGATATACAGTGGTCCCTCGCTATATCGCAGTTCATCTTTTCGCAGATTTTTTTGTGTAGCTTTGCATGCTTTTTTTTTTACACCATATGAACACACATTGTGTTCATATGGTATTGGCTGAGGGACTGTAGACCATTGTCCATCGTCTCCTCTGTGCCGTGTCTCCTGTACAGTACAGAATGTGTTCAGACAAATTCACATAAATGTTCAATCGCAGCGTGACTCTGTATGTTTGCAAGTTTTCTCCCCGACAAAACCCATAATGCCGATGAAACGTTCTGCACCAACAGATTTCAGAAACACTTTGGACTTAAGTGTTTCTGTGCACAGAGAGGCGCCTCTGTGGATACAGCTGGAGCAGAGGCACGTGAACAACACATTTAAAGCGATCATCGAGGAAGAGGGATGTAATATATGAAGGTTTGAACTTAGACAGTGTTTAAACAAGAGAGAAATGTGAGAAAATGTTAATGGCTGTCTGAGAAAAGTGTATAAAGTGTGTGGTGAGGCGTTTTACACCTTAAAACATATATAACCATTGTAAAACATAAAGCTGATACTTCGCAAATTTCGCAAATCTTCACTTAAAGTTGTACTGTAACTATGTGAGCTCTTTCCACCGAAACAAGAAGGAAGGCTACACAGAACATTACGCTGTGCACCTTTAATATTGCAATCAACTTAGAAAAGAGCCACCAACATAATCAAATAAGCTTGTTGACATGACAGAAGATACAGTATACTTACACAATATTGAAAAAAAAACCTTTTAAATGTGTAACTGGAGCTGTAGCCCTGGTTCCTTCGCCTTAGAATTGGATTAGGATAAGCCTATTTTTCCACAGAATGTGCTAGTGTTGGGAAGATAAGCTGCTTACAAACTGATAAATGATAACCATACGGCTCCAGCACCATGACTTAGTTTAATAGAAATAGCAGAGTAATTATAGTGTCAAGATAAAATTAGACAAAACCCGTGAAATCGCAGGCATCGTTATTAGAAAAGCTTCGATAACAAAACTTCTCAGTGTTCAAATTTGGCTACAAAGAAAGGCAGTTTTTAGCAACATTTAATTAGATACTAGAGTAAGATTATTTTTTTCATCTTGATTTTTATTTTGAAGGCTGTTTATTAATATAATTTTGTCTTTCCACTTATAAATTACATAATCAATTCACAGAGCTTAGTTACATTTACTTTTTAAATAAATTTTACAAAACAAAAGCTTTAACTTGACAATATGAAATGATGCTCCTTAGGTTATGATTTAGTTTTTCAGATTTTTGTGTCTATCCTTTGAAAATACCATTTTGTGCATTATTTAATGTTTTGTCCTTCAAATTACATTCACTTCAAATCATAAACCAGATGTTACGTCCTGACAATTACTCTTTAAGTTGCTAAAATGCATCAATATGAATTTTGATCTGCTGAATTTTATTGCTAATGCTACATCCTTCAAATCAAAGTCAAATTTATGGTGTAGTTCCAGAAGTAAGCTACAAAATGGCTATTTGCCTCTATTCCATGTTATCTGACTTAATTTTTTCATCATATTATTACTTTTAATCAATTTACAACACATACATACCTTGTTTTCTTCTCTTACCTAGACAAATTGCGTAAATTTTTCCATTCAAACCACTCCAGCTTGTTTCTTCTTACCTTTATTTTGAGAAAAAAAAAAACAGACCGGAAGTGCGGGTGGAGGTTCCGGATCATTCACTTCCGCGTTCTGCACGGTGCTAAGCTAACAACAAATGCACCATGAAATTACCCGTTTTATTCTTGATCTTCGCCACGCATTTTTTTTCGGGGACTGCACACATCGGGGTGAGTGTGATGACATCTCAAAAGCGGTTATTGTCAAGTATAAAAATGAATCGGATTATTTTTTTTAGCCTGATATCGAGCTGCAATGGATTAGCCTCTGTTAGCTGTCATTCAATTGTGCATGTTTTGATTGGCTGTTTTGGTTGCTTGATGTAATTAATACAACACTGTCATTTTTATTTCCACTTCTACACTTAATGTATTTGTTTTTATTGTCTAGAAAAATGTGGGGAACTTCTTTAGCAGCCAGCACACCAACAACTGGGCTGTTCTGGTGAGTTAAATAATGATTGATTAAAGGAAAAAAAAGAAGAAGAAGGTAGGAGGGCTGAGGCAAATTTTCGTTGTATTTTTGACCAGGTTTGTACATCGAGATTTTGGTTCAACTACCGTCACGTTGCCAATACATTATCTGTGTACAGAAGTGTCAAGAGGCTGGGCATTCCTGACAGGTAAATCACTACTATGGTATAGATGGATGAGTGATACCTAATCCTTTTTAAAAATCATCTGAACAAGTATTGAAAAAGTCACATTCACAGGACAGAAATTATTCTTTCTTGAATAGCTTTAGAATGATTTTGCTGTGTATCAGAACAAGTACAAGACCATTAAGACTAGTATACCCCCCCCATGGACCACTATGGAACCTGGAGGTTTATACAGATATAAGGCCACATGGTGATTTAAAAAAAAGAAAATGCAACAATTTAATGTTGAAAATCACATTTTCAGTGTTATTATTTATTTATTTATTTATTTTTTAACATTGTGGTATGGAGTATTGAGTCTATTACTTAGGATAGAAATTTTAGGATCATAATAACACTGATAACACTGTATTTATGTTGTACATGATTTTCTAATGATCTTTTTCTTAATAACCCCCCAACAAATTCAATATTTTAGCTACAGTCTAGATCTGTTTTCAATCGTCTTTGTACAAAATAGCCCTGTAAAAAATGCAAAACATGACATGTGAGTGGTGCAGTTACTGTACTTCTATTGAGTATTTGGGCTACTGTTGCTGGCAAACTCCAAATAGATTAGTGTTGTCATGATACTAACATTTCAAACTCGATTACGATACTAAGGAATAGACTTGATACTCAATACCTCAAAAAAACAAAAAAAAACCCAAACACTTTATGTAGACAACATGAAATCATAGTACTTTCTTTAAATATTACTATGTGGTCTTTTATCTGTGTAATGCCTCAGACGTCCAGGTAGGTTCCATAGTGGTCCCTGGGTGTGTACTAGAGATAGTCCGATATATCGATTGGCTGATGCTTTTACATATTTTCAAAAACACAGACAGTAAGATACAAAGATAGTATTATTGTTTTATTTACAGCAATACTCAGAGAACTACTGGCTGATTCTTGTCAGAAAAAGATAATTCAAGGAAAATGCATTATCAAAGAAGTAAAGACCTTATAATAAGAATGTATTCTATAGAGCTTTTCCAGATCTCGTACATTATGTATTATTCTTAGTGGAGCTTCCTGCTCTGGATGGAAAAAAAACAAATGGAATCCATCAAATATAGTTTATTGACCAAAGGCAAATTTGTCTTATACAAAGTGCCAAGTGACTGCAGAATATACATTACACATTAATAGGTAAAAAGAACAAACCGGCACACCGCATGAAAAATACAAATAGTACAATCTGAGGTGGGTAGTACTCAATACCACTCCTTCAGATATAACATAGTTTTTCCTAATTTTTGTGTCTATCCTTTGAAAATACCATATTTTGTACATTATTTAATGTTTGTTCCTTTAAATTACAGTAACTTACAGATCTTCTTTTTCTTCTTTAAGTTACTCTTACTTGAGTAGTACTTTTCCAAAATATTTTTTCACTTGAGTAATTTCTTGGACCACTACTTTGTACTTCTACTTGAGTGATATTATTTTGAAGTCATGTTACTCTTACTTGAGTAAAGTTTTGGCTACTCTGCCCACCTCTGTGTACATTTTTCTTGAGATTAAACTAACAAATTGATATAACTAATCATAAAAACCTGGCGTAAAAATAGTGGGCAGCAGAGGATAAGAAATGTGCATCAGTACGGCAGAGAAAAAAAATCTGTGCTTGAAAAACCCTAAAGTGCATATGACAGGTTAGATTACACTTTTACTAAAATGCAGTTAACCTCATTGTATTTAAGATTTTACTAAAAAAGTCTAGTTATTTCTAATTTTATCATTTATGATTTTACTTTATTTTTACTGGTTGGACATTGGCAGCAGATATGACGTATGTAGAGTTAATTCCATAACTATTACCTAGTCACCATAACATTATCAAGGGCCAAAACTGCTCAAAATGACACAATTGGTATGATTTGAAACATAAAAATAAATGACAACACCTTCATTTTGTTAAATTAATGTTTAAAATGCCTTGTGTGTAAATTGTCCCTGCATTTTGGATTGAATTGATGTCAGTTGATTACGTAGGTAGAGGCATTTTTATCTTAGAACTCACTGCTGCTTCTTGTATTTTACAACTTTTTAGTTTTCTACTTCTTTCTTTCTTCACAAATTGCCACTTAACATATATAAGCCTATGATAAATATTTACCATAGGTACTAATAACATATATTAATCAGTCAAATTTACTTTAAATCACAAAAAGTACCTGACCTAAGCAGAGATGTGCTGCCATGGATGAACTAATGTAGAACTATCCAAACTGTTACTTTGACAGTCCAGTGTAATAATAATGAGGGTGTACTTGTTGCTGTAGCCACATAGTGTTGATGCTGGCGGACGACATGGCTTGTAACCATAGAAACCCCAAACCAGCCACAGTCTTCAGTCACAAAAACATGGAGCTGAATGTGTACGGGGACGACGTTGAGGTGGACTACAGAGGATACGAGGTGAGACTCAAACAGTTTTAACATTTATTTGGAAAAGGACTGAATAAAAATTAGTTCATTGTTTCTGTTAAACGAAATGAAATATGAATACAGCAGAATTTAATAATTCATTTGTATTCTACATTGAAAATCAGAATAAAAACTATATAGTACATGGCTTAAAAAATTTGTATTTCAAACTGTCTGTCGCAGTTCTACTCGCACTGAATAACAATGATGTAAAGCAGCCAGTCCCAAAATCTGCTGCCGCACTGCCCCCCATATCGTTGGGAAGATCACATGTGGCCCCACTACTGATTTTACATTACATATAAAGCAATATGTAATGTTTCTCCTTACCTTTATATGTTAAAACTATATATTCCTGGGTCCTTAATAGTAATAAAAAGTAATATAAACAAATGCCTTATGTAAAGTTGATTTAATAGTGATTGATTTTTTTCCCCCACTTTGGAAACCCATAATAATGTAATATTTATAAATGGTCTTCACGACAACACCCTAAATGTTGCTTTGATGAATGTACTTGAACATGAACTACCCCTGCCATAAGCAAAGAAGCTAAACAAACTGGTTGAAAATGTGAAGATACAAATAACATTTAGCTGTTGTTTTCCTTAAACTGAACACTAAATCTGCTTTATTAAACTGTGTATATGGTGTTTTAATAGCATTATCTACTGATCCTAGTCATTTTTTGGCAACTTTAGTCTGCACGGCCTTCAGTGGCCTCTGCAATTTTCAGTAATTGGTGACATCACACAGGACTGCCCTGATTACAGCCCAGTTTCTGATTACAAACACTGGTTGCAGTGGCAGAGTTTGAAGTGTGGATATCTGTTAGACCGACCACACTGTGCCTCATATGTCCTCACTCTCTTCTTTAGTCCTCCAGTTTAGGGCAGCTCTATTTGAAATGGTGGAGTTTAGGTGTTTAATCCCACTTTAATGTCCTTGTAGTCTAAAATGCACCCCCACTTGTAAATATTGTGTTAGCATCATAGACTGTGTATATATAAATGGACATACCGAACCTGCCACGTTCCAAATAGGAAGTGATCATGGGCGCGCTTCCGGCTCCATCGACTGCCTCCTTTTCACTTTACACTATAAAACTTGATGATCTGTCCGTTAATGCTGCTGTCAGGCTTGTCGTTTTGGTCTTTAAAATGTTCATATTAACCCGTTCTACATGATTCTGGTATTTTTATTTCGCTATTGTGTCCGTAACTCAAGATATGAAGAGACAAATCAGTGGCCTTCTTTCCCCAAGGTCGCTCCCGCTAGCGTTAGCAACAGGTTTGATTGACAGTGTTCCTAAGCGCCTGCCTCCTGCTAAGTCAGTGATGTTGGCCGGAAGGGGCATTACCTTCAACAGCTTTGCTCCAGATTGGCTCTTTGGTTGCTATGATACTCGCGTTCGGAATTTCAAATATCCAAATTCGCCCCTATACCTGCTCTAGCCTCGATAAGCTTCATTTGACTGGAGCCGAACGCTGTGGGTGACGTCACACTCCTTTATACAGTGTATGGTTAGCATCCTTAAGTGTCAATCTTGGTTTAATTTCAATACTCATTACCCTTGTTAATCTATTCTCGCTTCCAGACTCTCATTGTGAGGGGGAAATGAATTGAGAAATTGCCACATGAACTATTGATTTTCACAGTTTAATTAAGAGCTATGTGGATCTGACCTGTTTGATTGTATTGGTTATGTCTGAGTCACTGAATAATCCCTTCTCTAATTTGAAGGTGACGGTAGAAAACTTCCTTCGGGTTTTGACCGGGAGACTACCGCCCAGCACGCCTCGCTCCAAACGCCTCCTCTGATGATCGAAGCAACATACTCATTTATTTAACCGGTAAGTGCATCGTGTAAAAGACTTCATTCACACTGGCCTACAACCACACACACAAGTCAAGATTAGACCTGGACTCGGACCTGGACTCGGACCTGGACTCGGACCTGGACTCGGACCTGGACTCGGACCTGGACTCGGACCTGGACTCGGACCACAAGTGTTATACTAAAAAATGCACCCCTTTGCAGAAGTGGTATACAATCACGATGTAGGACCAGAGATGGGTAGTACTCGGTTATATTTATTTTTTAAAGAAAAGAGTACTTTTCTAGCTTTCTACTTGAGTAACATTTTTATTGAAGTAACAACACTCTTACTTATTTGAGTAAGTCTACAAGTGACAAAAGCTGTATGTTAACAATATGAAATGATTTGTACATTTGTGTACCTTGCATCACTTCAGATATGATTTAGTGATTTAATTTGTTTGTAATTTTTGCAATCTCTACTTTGAAAATACCAGATTTGATTCATTATTTAACGTTTTGTTCTTCAAATTACCTTAACTCCATCCATCCATTTTCTTCCGCTTATCCGGGGCCGGGTCATGGGGGCAGCAGTCTAAGCAGGGATTCCCAGACTTCCCAAACACGTCCTTCAGCTCCTCCAGTGGGACCCCAAGGCATTGCCAGGCCAGCGTGTCTTGGGTTTCCCCTCGCGGTGGGACATGCCCGGAACGCCTCCCCAGGGAGGCCTCCACGGGGCATCCGGAACAGATGCCCCGAGCCACAACTGGCGCCTCTAGATGTGGAGTAGCAGTGGCTCTAGTCTGAGCCCCTCCACGTCTGACTGAGCGCCTCACCCTCTAAGGGCCACCCGGCAGAGGAAACCCATTTTGACCGCTTGTATCCGTGATCTTGTCCTTTCGGTTATTACCCAACGCTCATGACCATAGGTCCGTAGGTAGGAGCGTAGATTAACCGGTAAATCAAGAGCTTTGCATTTCAACTCAGTTTCTTCTTTACCACAACAGTCCGATACAGTGACTGCATCTCTGCGGACGCTGCACCGATCCGTCTTTCAATCTCATGCTCCATCCTTTCCTCACTCGTGAACCAGACAACGAGACACTTGCCACTGCGACAGCACAAGCCGAGTCATGCTTGGCCCGCCGGTGCTCGTCAGCTGCTTCAGGAGTCAATAAAGCTCGATAGGACTCCTCCTTCAGCCTGACGACATCCCTTACTTCCAATGTCCACCTCTGGGTTTTGGGCGTTGCCGCTGTGACAAGCACCGCAGACCTTACGACCACAGCTATGAGCGGCCCCATTAACTGTAGAGGCAGAGAACAAGGCCCATGTCCCCAGCCTCCCCCAGGATCTGGGAGAAGCTCTCCTGGAGGTGTGAGTTGAAGACCCCCTGACAGGGGGCTCCACCAGACATTCCCAACAGACCCTCACAATACGCTTGGGCCTACCAGGTCTGTTTGGTTCCCTCCTCTGCCAGTGGATCCAACTCACGACCAGGAGGTGATCAGTGTCCAAGACACACGGCCGGAGGTCAGATGACACAACAACAAAGCTGATCATCGACCTCCGACCTAGAGTGTCCTGATGCCACGTGCACTGATGGACACCCTTGTCGAACATGGTGTTTGTTATGGACAAACTGTGGCTAGCACAGAAGTCCAATAACAGAACACCACTCGGGTTTAAATCAGGGAGGCTGTTCTTCTTGATCACCCCCCTCCAACTGCCGCTGCCGACATGGGCGTTGAAGTTCCCCAGTTGGTGCACTGCCTAGTACCCCTCCCAGAGACTCCAAGAAGGCTGGGGGACCCTACCAGGGGCATGAAGCCCCCGACAACATAGCTCCCAGGATCATTTGGGCCCTGCACGACGTTAAGATGGAGGTTAGAATTATATAAATCAGATGCTACGTACTCTTTAAATTACTCTCACTTGAGTAGCATTTTTTTCAAAATCTTAAGTAATGTTATTTTGAAGTAACGTTACTCTTACTTAAGTACAATTTTTGGCTACTCTACCCACCCTGAGATTACAGGGAGTTCACACTACCACGAACACAAATCAAGACTAAAACCAGGACTAGACCAGAGGAGTGTATGATGAAGCTAGATTACAGTGTTGGCAGGGTATATTTTGTGATTATGATTATGACAGTTCCTTGTGCGTGGAGTACGCAGCTGTCCTCTTCTCTATTTTTCTGATTGGTCATTTTGTGTTAATCCCTCTTCTGTGAACACGTACGGTTTTCTTTCAGTAAAATCCAGGCTTGACAGAGCGAGTTGTGAAGCTACTTTGTAGTACTGGTTATGAGAGCCGGGACTAGAGCCGGGACTAGAGCCAGGACTAGAGCCGGGACTAGAGCCGGTACTAGAGCCGGTACTAGAGCCGGTACTAGAGCCGGGACTAGAGCCGGGACTAGAGCCGGGACTAGAGGCGGGGACTAGAGGCGGGACTAGAGGCGGGACTAGAGCCGGGACTAGAGCCGGGACTAGAGCCGGGACTAGAGCCGGGACTAGAGCCGGGACTAGAGCCGGGACTAGAGCCGGGACTAGAGCCGGTACTAGAGCCGGGACTAGAGGCGGGACTAGAGGCGGGACTAGAGGCGGGACTAGAGCCGGGAACACAAGTGTAAACACTACTCCAAAGCCAAAATGATAGTGTATTTTTTTGCTTCATAACGGGGTTATGAAACCAGGTCTATTAACTATGACTTTAATATGGCTAGGTTAAAGTTTTTTTATATGTTGATACAGTTTTTTTCTCAATTTCTTTTTTTTTTTATGAACCAATGATAATGAATAATAATGAATGCGTAGCATCCTTAACAATCTTGTATTTTAAAACAACAAGCTAACATACAGGACCATTTACATGTATGACAGACAGCGGCTCCCTCTTTTCTGTATCACTTGAGAAAAAAATAACAACCAAAACATAACTCACATAAATAGTGCAGTGAGGTTGTAGCCTGGTTCCCTGCCTCATGTCTGTGATTGGCGTTCTCTGGAGCTGAAGGTATTCCCTGTAAATAAATAAATGAATAAAGACATACATCTAAATTAATGATTCTAATTTGCAAAAGCCTGGTTAAATAAAAGGAAATTAAAATAGACCCTAAATAAAATAATTTAGGGTAATCTAGTATGTCACTAGGTATCTGTACAAGTATTATGGATAGAGTATTTACCCCTAAGATGCTCAGCTCTCAATAGGTTGAGCAAGGGCCTATGTAACTCTATGACAGATTTTATATTTTTGCAAGAAATATCCAAAATGGAAACCTCAAACGTTGAACCTTGTCACTATTTCAGTTTAGGAGGAGAGGTAGCACTTCAATGGGTCATAAAAATAAATCACTTTAAAACCGCAGGTGCACTTTGAGGGTTCACAGAATGTGGCTCTTGCTTTGTAATGTAAAATGGGCAAGGTACAAATCCAAAGTCCTTTATTACATAAGGCGGGACTCCAATGCTGGCTGGTTTTCATCAGGGCAACCTTATTTTACCTTCAACAGGCAACAATGACACCTTTTGGAGTTGAATAATGGCATCGCTTACTGAAGCTATTATCTATTTATACAGGCAAAAAATTTAACTTTGTCCCAGTTCTTGTTTAGTGTGAACAGGCCCAGCAATTCCAGAGATATTAACCATAAACCAAGTCAACAAATCGGTAATCTGACAGTTAAACAGTAAATCACGCCAACTCCACCTGTCTTCCAGCTCAATTTTAAACTACAGGGACACATTTAACTCTTTTAATTTAAATTTAAATCTTCTGTCTGATCAAATACATCCATTCTGAGTCTGGTTACCTCTGTCAGCCTCTGCAAACACCCACTCAGTTCATTCTGTCTGCTCTTGTGTTATTATCAAATGGATATTGCACAGTGATGGTATTTTGTAGTATTTTGGCATAAAGTTATCCATGCAGACTTTTTTTTTAATGAGATTGTTAAAGGTGCTATATTGGGTGAGATTGACTCTTCTGAGCTATAAGCCATGTTATGATACTAGAGTTGTATTTTTTTTCATTCACCCATCATTATTACTCTATCTATAACCCCAAAGCTCAAAATCCGATAATATGAGCAAATACAGCACCGAGGAACAAACCCTTATTGTACAGTGGTACTTTGAGTCACATGGGTCAAATTCAGAAACCCATTGGTGTTACCGTCGACATTTTAATACCAGAGATGCCCCAAGTGTAAATGTCATTAAAGGATAATAAGTGGTTTTCAAAGACAGGGGGCAGTATGTGATCTCCCGAGACCTAACTAGTCCCGATTTCTTCCTGTGGGGCTATCTTAAAGAAAAGGTGTTTGTGAATAAACATCAGACAATAAACGACTTAAAACTTAATATTGAGGATCAAATAAGAGCCATAAGCCGAGAATTGCTTTAAATGTTCTGCAAAGTGTGTTGGATTGGACTATTCAGTGTGAAGCCGAATTATAACCGTATATACTGCCAAAAATCTCGGAAGGTTCAGTTTACCTTCTGCTAAAATTTGGTGAGTATAACGTAAGAATTAAAGGAGATACTGAAGATTTAAAAGTGTCAGTGACTTTTGGGCCACCCTGTAGAAAAGCATGATGCAAAACGATACACTACAACTTCACAAATCTGATGTGATGTACAGTAGTTTCATTAGCTTTGAAAAAGGAGGGACAAAGGCAGGAGGGGGGGGGCATGATTTTGATGTATTAATATGTTATGTGGTAGCAGAAAAATACCCCCTCTGACTTCATGAAAGGCCTAAACTTTTGGCAGTTATACAAGTTTATACATTATTTACATTTGATCAAAAACATCACACCTTTTCTTTACACTAATTTCACACTCACAGCTTTAGTCAAACACATTACTGCTCCACTCCTCTTCCCTTTTTTCACCCTGTGTATTTTTTTTTCTCACTTTTAAAAACCATAAACAAATGAATAATGTATCTTTTCGTGTCTGTCTCTTTAACAGGTCACGGTGGAAATGGTTTTCTGAAGTTCCAGGACTCAGAGGAGATAAGCAACGTGGAGCTGGCTGATGCTTTCGAGCAGATGTGGCAGAGAAGACGGTATGTGTCGTATTTACGAAGTGACGCATAATGCTCCTCTGTGGGCTTTTAAGATAGAAAAAACAATATAGAAAAGGCTCTAAAAATGCAGTACGTCTGGAGCAGAGGTGGGTAAAGTATCCATAAGTAAGTAAGTAAGTGTGACGTTACTTCAAAATAATATTGCTCAAGTAGAAGTACAGAGTAGTGTTTTAAGAAACTGTTTGAGTAAGAGTAAAATCATATTTGGGAAAAGTGAGAGTTGTTTAAAGAGTAACTGTCAGGACATAACAACTCATTTATATTTAAGTTAATGTAATTTAAAGGACAAAACTTTAAATAATGCAAAAAAAAATCTGGTATTTTCAAAGGATTGACACAAAAATGAGACAAACTAAATCATATCTGAAGGAGCGATGCACGAAACACAAATGTTCAAATCATTTCATATTGTCGACATAAAGCCGTATCCAACAAGTAACACCATTTCTTTAAGTTAAGTTACTCAGGCAAATGTAACTTAGCAAATGTAACTTACTACCCAGTACCACCCACCTCTGGTCAGGACAGATGGCAGTCGGTAAACACTGATTTTCTGGCCCTGTACTTATTATTTTTTTTCCATGTATCTGAGGACAGTTTGTCTTGCCCCAGCACCAATATATTGCACAAGCAGCTCTTGAGTTAAAATAAGTTCGCTGCGTGCTGTCTGCGTCTCATTATAAAGCGTTTTGTATTGTTCGATAATCAGCGTGTGCACGGTTAGCATGCTAGTTGTTGTTGGCTTTACCGTCAGGGCGAAACTCGCACTCTGGTCTCTGAGCGTTGTGAAATTATAAACTCATCGCAGTGAATAACCAGGATGTTCGGAATGCATACGGTAAGCGAGGAATAACTCAAGACAACTGCAAACTATTTAAAATGAACTAGTCCTGTCTTTCATGTTTTTAAGTGAAAATCTTTAGCTTTAGTCCCGGCTCAGTCTGGGCTCAGTGTTGGTTTAATGCTCGTTTCGTCCAGCTTCAGTTCTGGTTCAGTCCAACTTTAATCCTGATTTGGCAGTCTTTATTCTTCGTTATTACATTTTCCAAGTTTATTTAATTAAAATTATTACTAAAATAATTAGCTCGTGCAATAACTATTTTGAATTTTCGAATTAGTTACTACAAATAAATGAATAAATAAATCGACTGCACAAAATAATTGGACTCCAGTGTTGCAGAGATGAGTCTGTTTTTCATGCTCATAATCCTGAGGCACTCGTTGGTGCACTGCCAAAGCACAGCCCTTCCACACTTGTTACCATCATAAACCACCTCTTAAAGGTGCACTATGGCATTTTTTCTGGGGTCTTCTCAACCTGCCTGACTCCATGGAGATATTATTGTGTTTTTGGGAATCCTCAATATGGCTTTTAAGTTGTCTATCTCCTTGGAGACAAGTACATGACTCCACATGGCCAAATTATAGGTCAAATTTGTGGAGAGGCAACAGTTGGAATGCAGTTTATTTTCTTTGCAATAGAAACATCTATAGTTTAATAAACTGATGGATAGAAATGGATAGGTTAGGGCAAAGGAATAACATAATCTATTTTGATACTTGGATATAGACTCGATATTCAATACTGATTCTCTTTCATTAGACAATAGAAAGTGATTTTCAACATTAAATCATAGTATTTATACTACCATGGTCCGTGGTCTTGTGTGTAATCCCTCTGTCGTCCAGGTAGGGTCCATAGTGGTCCATGGGTCCATACTAGTCTATGTGTCTTATACTTGTTCTGTCCAGGATCATTCAAACGCTATGCAGGAAGTAGTTTTCGTTCTTCATTTATTTCTGTATTGTGAATATGACATTTTTAGTACCAATACTTGTCCCAATGTATCTAGTATTTTGTATCTACTTTCAATACTAATTTTAGTATTGATTAGTATCTGATTTTGGATACTTTTGACACCCCTATGTAGTGTACCTTTTAAAGTCATGGTTAATCTTTCATTCCGACCACCTCCTCTTGAACCCACCAGACACTGCAGAGTAATTTATCCAATTTTGGCCCAGATTTGCTTCTCCTCAACTTTGGAGAGGCGTGACCCGACTTTGGATCCTCATATGCAGATTTTAAGTCTCTGCAGTCCTCGTGTCTGTGGTGTCAGTGTGACTCTGAGCTGCTCAGTCATATAGTAACCACAAAACATCATCACGGCCAATAAATAACAGTCAGGGGCAGATGCAGTTACGGACACAGAGGCGCAAGATACAAACTCAAGAAACAGCGAAAAATAATCAGGCGATTTTATTACTCATCTCATAAAGTTAAACTGCAGCATTCTCATCCATATTCTTCATTACAATGTGTCCTCTGCAAATAATTACACCCAGTTCACAAAACAGCGCTATTAATCCAGTTTGAAGTGTTCTTTAAGAGTAAAAAGGCAAGAGTAGTTCTTCATGTTTGTTTATATAAATGTACTCCGGCCGGATTTAGGTGAAACTGCTTAAGATTAGCAAAGATACACACAACTTTAATTTATCACCAGCCTTTTGTACACTAAAAGCATTTGTCTGAACTTTTGCCCCACAATTCACAAATAAAATATATCTGAAACTAAAAGTGCAATACTCTGATATTTTAAACACTTTAGAGCCTCAAAGCGAGTCACTTTACTGAAGACAGGAAACGCCTGACAGAGAAGCGCTACTTTTGTTAGCTTGTTTTTTAGCTTGTGGTGCACGGTCTCTTCGCTGCAGTCTTTGCGCTCGGAAATTTACAATTCCTCTGTGGCTGTGGTATTTGCTTTTTGTTGCATGTTTAAAAATATGAAAAATCCTGTGGTGTGTGGCGGGCTGTGTCTGTATTTACCATATTATTATTAGCATTAGCATTAGCATTATTAACAATTCAGTTTCCCATAATTTTGTTGAGACTTTGATGGCTGAAATTTGCTCACTTATGTCACTTATTTTCTTTTATTTAGTCTTTTAACAGTCTTTTTTTGATCATTAGGCTCCAGTTTAGCTCTGCAAGATTAATCACCATCATTTCACAACTGCAATTTGAATGGACGCCCCATAATTTCTCCCACAAACAACAAAATAACCAGCCTTATTCTAAATGTAAAACCTTGTAGCTTTAAGGGGGGATAGGTTTGTGAGTTTTAGCAGTGCGATTCGGTCCAAAGCTAACAGCGAGGAGGTTCGAACACGGCCAACTTTACAACATGCAAAATCACCCTTTTGGAGATTTCTAACATAATACCCCTCTACTCCTGTTAAATCTGTACAAGCATGTTCTGAAATCTCATTCTGGTATTAGTTTCCTTGTTCGTATTTCAGTTTTCCTTTTGTCAGATCTCCTGGAAGCATTTACAGTGTGAACTTTGAACAGCAACAGCATCTCAAATCTAATATCAAAATGTAATCGCAATACAGAGCAATCACAAGTAGATATTTTGTCATATCGTTCAGCCTGATTAGTTACTTTACCAGTCTATCATCCAGTTTGTTTGCTATGACCTTAAAATCAAACGGAGGAAGTGACAGAGTGGTGCGTGGGCGTCTTGCAGTGAGCGCATGGTTTTGCTTCCGTCTCCATGGAAACTGCTGTCTGATAGACGGGAGTGTAGGATTGTTTGGTGCTGAGGCCTATTATAACAAGTGAGTTGGTTTTATGACAGCTGTGCACCCTCCCCTGTACGGGTTAAGTGACTGAGAAGACGGGTGCGCTAATTAAATAGAGACCGGTGCAGAGACTGACCCAGTGTTAAACCGCATCGACTGTTTTGAACTGTAAAACTAGGGTTGAACGATTTGAGGGAAAATGTCAAATTGGTATTTTTCTGACAAGCATTTCGATTGCAGTTAGATTTGTCAAAAAAGACTGAACATGATCTAAACTACAGAATAAGACAGGAGATCTTGTTTGTGGAGGAAAAGATGGTACTTAAAAAACTGCAGTCTTTGCAATTTTTACATTTTTTTTAAAATAAATGCTTCCATTCAAATTGCAATTTTGATTTGATTGTGATTAATCTTGCAGCCCTCTGTAAAACCAATTGTTGTCATGATCTCTGTCTGCTCCTGCCTCCTGTGTCTCCTCTCCCCCTCCCTCACCTACCTGACTCCAGAGCTGGGTGGAGCCCTGGCTCCTCCCACACACACCTGCAGCCCATCAGGGCAATTAACACAGCTGCAGGAGGTTAAAAGGAGCCAGGACCCAGCTCTCCTTGCCAGGTCGTCTGATCGTCACCCTGCTGATTCTCACTGTGTCTTCACACTGTTCGTCGTCGTGCTGCTTGTCTCCCTGTTCGTGTCCTGCCTGGTGTCCTGCCGATGTCCTGCCCGTGTTCTCCGACCCTGTCTCCCGGTACCGGCTGTGTTTCTCGTGTCTTCCCTGCACCTCTGGACCCTGACCTCCACCCCAGCACCCAGCTCCTCGTATGTTCTCCCGTCACCTGTTGTGTCTTCTGTCAATAAACACCCTTAAACCTGCCCCGAGTCCTGCACTTTTGGTCCACCTCACACCCCACATTACGACAATTGTATAGTATTGAAGTTAGATTTGTATAAAACCCAAAATCTTGTTCTTTGCAATAGATATTTTTCCAAAGTTGTTCAGTTTATTTTTTCTGAACTGATAAAAATGCCTTTTCCTCTGTGCAACATTTTAAAAAGTGAAAAGTGAAGTGCGAGTCTCTCATGCAATAGCTTCTCTGCCTATAATTGTCATATCTTATGGTATCTGTCAACTATCTGTTGTATAATTGTTACTAAAAACATGTGCTGAAGGACAAGTCAGAATTCTGTGGTAGAATTTCCTGTTTAACTGTCAGATTGCAGATTGGTTAATCTGGTTTATGGTTAATATCTCTGTAATTACTGGGCCTATCCACCTGAAACAAAAACTGGCACAAAGTTGCAATGTCTTGTCTTTCAGCAAAAGGTTCCTTGATGTAAAGCGCTTTGAGCCTTGAAGGTAGCAAAGCTCTATATAAAAATGTGACCATTTACCAAGATTAGTTAGAGGTGCTAAGTTTCCTGTGTGTTTGGATGTTGTGAAAATGCGATCTGTGTGGCTGTTTGCTCAGTGTAAACTCTATCAGATTAATCTCTTGTTTGTGTTTCAGATACAATGAGCTGCTGTTTATCATCGACACGTGTCAGGGAGCCTCCATGTACGAGCGCTTCTACTCCCCGAACCTCATGGCTCTGGCCAGCAGTCAAGTCGGAGAGGACTCTCTGTCTGTGAGTGATACAGTGCACTGGGCTCAAATATCACACACAACATCACAAACATGCACCAGATGGCTGAGTGGCTAGCACTCATGCTACTCAGCAAGGTTCCGGGCTCGATTCCCTTGTTGTCAGGTTTTTTGTGTTTCTCCCTGTGCTGTGGGTTTCCTCTAAGGACTGTGGTTTTCATTAACCCACCATTTGCACAATAGATCAAATGCCCTAGCTAAGGTAGTCCTGACTTAGGTTAGCTCGAAAAAAATAAAATAGTTTTTCGATGCATCGTTGTCTAATAAATATCAGATTATTAGCACGTTTGCATCAATTCAGGATCGTTTTAAGTTTAACAGAAGCGGCCTGCTGTGCCTATTTGTTTTCCTCACATCTCTCACTCTGTGTCCTGCCTCCCGCTCTCCTCTCACTTAAACAGCAGCTGAACACTGTACAGATCACTGCTGTTGTCCTGTTATCAGAGCTGTCCACTGTGCCCACTGTGCCCACTGTGCCCACTGTGCCCACTGTGCCCACTGTGCCCACTGTGCCCACTGTGCCCACTGTGCCCACTGTGCCCACTGTGCCCACTGTGCCCACTGTGCCCACTGTGCCCACTGTGCCCACTGTGCCCACTGTGCCCACTGTGCCCACTGTGCCCACTGTGCCCCACTGTGCCCAGTGACCCACAGGGATATCTGTTCAGAATTTGTCAGAGTCTTTATTTCTTTCACTTGACTTTTCAGGACGCTCACACACTCACACTCCATTAGCTTCTTGCATTAACCTTTTTCCCTGTCTGAGATGAAGACGGCTTCATGTTATGCACTCAAAAAGCAGCTTTAGAGCAAAATGTGCAGAAGGCCTATGGGCTGCAGTTTCTCTTTTAAAAGTCTGCAGAGAAGCTAAATAGATAGCATGAAGCACTGCTAACAGCGACTGTGTAGCAGATGTGCTCTTTTAGTGCCAATATTATTTCTTACCTGCTAAACTAATCCCTGTCACAGAAAATCTATGCAATTAGCCATTTAAATAAAGTAACTATGTTAAATAAAAGTGATTCTTTCATACTGCTTTTCTACAGATTTAAAAATGTAACCACTAATTTGATATGAATAATAAAATGTATAGTAAAACATAAAGATGCATCAGTGTACTGATCCTACATCAACTACAGCCTCTTAAGATCTGCAGATGGGCCCCACTGCTCCTGACAGTTTGCCTCCCAGTGGCATTGAAGGATGGGTCCAATTTTCCCTATGGTGACAATAAACACCTTCACCTTAAACCAGAAGTCTCCTGATCAAGATTTAGTCATGTGATATGAACAGCCTTGTTTGCTGCTGTGAAAAGAAAGTTAAAGCAGTAGTATTTAGCTTTCACCTGCATGATTCCATGTAAATAGAAAGCTCAAACATACATACTTCTGAACATTCTCTATAGACAGTTTCACATTGTCTGAATATTGTTATCAGGATAGTCCCAAAAATATTGATAACTTACAATTTTGAACTGAAAGCACAGCACACAGACACATTATGTAAAAGATTGTCCCTTTATCTGAAACTCCTGACAGTATTTTTATTCCAGGCTTGTACTTGGCACCTCTAATTGCTCATTTGAATATTCTGATACTTTTTAAGTCATGGGACCCAGGGGTGCTGCTTCCTTCCTACGAGACTGATGACTCTTATCATGGTTTTAAATGAAGCTATCAATCATAAGTTTGAGTTATATCAGCCTAATCCAGTCTAGTCTTAGCTTTTCCTACCAAAAACTGTGACATTTTAAAATAAAAGTTTAATGAAGAAAAAAGAACATACTACACTGGACTACAAGTCATATTTTTTGGGGAATTTTTTTTACAAAATCCGAGACCAAGAACAGACATTTTATCTTTAAAGGCAAGTTGTAATAATAACAATAAAATGGAGAACAACAGGCTGAATAGCCGTACAGCACGCTAATGTAACATTTATATTTATTCAGCTACATGAAGGATAGACAATGAACTGAATAAGTGGCTGGTATGTTAGCGTAAGATTTAAAGAGTTAATCAGATAACTAAATCATAAAAAACAAGCTAACAAGTTTACTCCAGATCTCAGTCCAAATCAGTAAATCCATTGACATCTTCATCCTTCATTCTCCTGAACAACTCCGCCAACTCCGTAAATAGATGAAGTGTCGCTTCCTGTTCCGTGTGGATGTCATACCGATACACAAACCTAGAGTGTCCCCATTCAGTTGTCAGTGTGACAATAACAAAGATGTGAAATTATATATTTTGATAATTTTACATTTAAGTCGCATCTGAGTATAAATTGCACCCTCGGCCAAACTATGAAAAAAAGTGTGACTTATAGTCAAAAAATGCGGTAGTTGTTTAATCGGGACATTTTTAGAGGCTTTAGATGTCATACCATGTTTTGGGTCCTATTCGAACCCTCCTTATGGTTTGTAATGTGATTGCACTCTGCAGGAGGAGTGACTTAGCATGGAGAGCAAAGGAATGGGGACTCAAAGTGTGAAAAACTAAAGTGAAACATAATATGTTGTTTTCGGCAAATATAGCATTTTCAAAACAATCACCGTTAACGATATAATAATGCTATGTGTTACCTGAATGAAGTGTAATGCCCCCTCTTTAATGTAATTCAATGTTTGTCTCCATCACTTTGCAGCACCAGCCTGATTTAGCCATCGGAGTTCACCTCATGGATCGCTACACCTTTTACCTGCTGGAGTCTCTGGAGGACATCCACCCAGCCAGTAAAACTAACATGAACGACCTGGTAAGCACACTACACAGATCAAGATAATGATCTAAAACATGAAAAGCAACAAAATTATATCTTGAAATGCAGCAGACTGAACTTATTATGTACCTTATAGACCGTCTATGTAACACAATGAATCTCTAACTTCACCCATATGAAATTTCAAGCACTGGAGAAATAAGACCATTGCCGTGGAAGTTAAAAATTGCTTACAAAATATACTCAAAATGGCATCCATAAATGTCATATATCTTATTATTTATTGTTAGAGCTATCAAAAGTTCCGAAAATCAGACACTAGCCTATACTAAAACCAGAGTCTGTTGAAACGCTTTGTTGTTGTTAATAATAATATTTCTGTAATTACTTGGTCTAGACACATCAAACATGAACTGGCAGAAAGTTTAACATTTTCTCTGACAGCACAAAAGAACTACAGTGAAATATATAAGTTACAGCATCATTCCATCACACAGGAAATATTGTTGTTAGTGACGATCCATAAAGAGATAACTACATTTGAGGACCCACATTGTTCTGATAAAGCTCAGGATCATTCTAAAGCTATTCCGCTTCTCTGAAAGTTCTGAAAAGTGCTTATAAACTCATCACCGTGAGTAATAGGATGCTCAGAATGCATACGGTAAGTGAGGAATAACTTTGGACCACTGCAAACTGTTCTGTTTTTCACGTTTTAAGGTACAGCATCTTTAAGTACTTTTTACCCTGACCTATTTTTATTGGTCCTGTCAGAATCCACATGAAAGTCGTCCCCTTTTAGCTCCTCTTAAAGGACTCTGTCAGATGTGCCGGCCCCGTGACCTTTGACTCTTTAGCCTTTAATAGTTAATGCACAGACATCAAAGCCAGACACACATCTTTGTACCACCCAGTGTTTTATCTGCAACATCCTGCACCCATGGGACACCGTACTCTGACCACAACCACTGAACCATGTAATTCTACACAAATGCAAATCCTACACAGTCATATATGAGCAAAATGAAGGAAAAGTCTATAAAATGTATGTCTTGTGTGTAAATAAATAAAATAAATAAAAGTATTGTAAATTGAAGATTTGTATTGCCTGATCCTATGACTAAAACCACTTTTCAGTAAATCCGAAAAAGGCTTTCAATGATATGATGTGTTCTCTGTATATGACGGTTAATGGCATTAATATTATAGAAGAGAGAATTATTATAACTTTTATCAAAGAATAAAACCAACAAACCAGGCTTAAATCAGACTCAAACTAGACCAAAACTAAAATAAGACAGGACTGGAGTGGGACTGGAGCGGGACTGGAGCGGGACTGGAGCGGGACTGGAGCGGGACTGGAGCGGGACTGGAGCGGGACTGGAGTGGGACTGGACCAGAGCTTTACCAGGGCTGGAGCAGGACTGGACCAGAACTGGACCAGAACTGGACCAGAACTGGACCGGAACTGAACCGGAACTGAACCAGGATTGGACCAGTCTTGACCCAGTCCTGACCCATTCCTGATGCAGTTCCATTTGGATTTGACTTGACCAATTCCAAAATTAGACCGGACCAGGACCAAATCCCAAATGGGACTAGACCGTGACTGAACTCTGACTATACCTGAGCACAACCTGTTAAGAGCATCAATTAAAGTTCAGTAACTCCCATTTCCCTGAGTCCATCTCTTTTTGCCTTACCTTCTGTTATAAATCAAGTGCTCCCCTAAGAAGCCTTTTTATTCTGGTTTTAACAGGATTAGTGCAGCTGTGTTAACACTTGAGTTGGTAAAGTAACAGAACTAATAGATTTAAATGATCAAATGCCTCGTGATTCACACCATTCTTTCATTTCTTTCCAACACCTCCCACCAAGTCTCTAAATGTGTTCTGAGAAGGTTTACGCAAGCTCAAGACACACAGTTATGAACTATTAAGCAGTGAGCGAATGGGGTTGGCAAAAGTATCTAAAGACGGATACAAATTGATACTAAAACTAGTATCGGAATTGGTATTGAGTATTGAATCTATTCCCTGGTATTGAAATTGAGTTTGAAACTTTTGTATCAACACTACTGGCAAATAGAGGTTGGATATTTGTCAGAAATATTAAAAAACGCTATTACTTTTTTGGAATTATGGCTTAAAAGATGCTCAAACCAATAAAGATCAGTAACATTTTAATCTTTCAAACTACTTTTTCAAGGGTATAAACGAGGATTTCTGCAGTTTTGTGGTTAATTATACAGTTCATTCGTACTTGAAGCTCAGCCAAGTCTTTTTCAGGCATTTTCTATTTATTATTATTATTTATTTTATTTTTTTTTACAGATAAATTGCCATAATAATGTTGTAATATTGTGTAATAATTCTTTGTTAATATTGGCCATGCCTGTAAGTGCAATATAAATCCAATGCATTTTTATTAGACACAGTATGTAACTTTTTAGCAAAAAAAATTGACAAAAATAAAAACATGTTTTTTTTTTTTTTTCATTTTGATTGTATTTATTGCACTGATAAACATGTGTTCTTTCTGTGAGCGGGCTTGCATCTCCACAAACCTGCCTCTTACTTGGCCATGGAAATGTTGTTCCTTTGGCTATAATCTTCCACACTATGGCATAAAACATATCTATCTCCATGGAGAATATCCAAAAGTGTGATTTTTAACTTTCTTTTTCCACTGAATCATGCAAATGACGTGACACCTCCAGAAACTTACATACTGTACCTTTAAGAATTCGAGTCAATGGGGCAAATACTTTTAATCGTACAATACAAAAAATGAAAAGAACTAAATACAATAGTTTGACTCTGTCTTCTGGACCTCATTGTTTATCATTAGTATGTGTTTTTTTTTTTCTTTTCAGTTCAAAGTTTGTCCCAAGAGCCAGTGTGTGTCCACTCCAGGCCACCGTACCGACCTATTCCTCCGGGACCCAGGAAGTGTTCTGATCACGGACTTCTTCGGCAGCGTTCGAAAAGTGGAGATCACCACAGACGCCATCAACCTGACAGAGCCCATAAAGCAACAACAGGACATGTGAGTAACTGTTTTTTATTTCATTTGCATGTACGTTTTTCACTTTTAGTTTCATAGACTCGACCAGTCTGTGTCCCCAGATGCGAGGCAAACATGTTCAAATCAAATATAGCCTTTACTGACAACAAATGTAATGCTGATTTATTCTAATTTACAAAAACATGATGGTCAAATTGTTTACGTTAGAATTTGGTTTTGGTTCTCAAGATGATGATCCAATCAGAAAGCAAAATGAGTCCCTCATTTCCGTTGCCAGTTTCAATAGTGAAATCAAGTTGGTTTAAACCTCAAAGGACACTTTCTGACCTGAATTGTCACTACCTAAACTCTAGCAAAAGACGAAGTTTAAATCTGTCAACTGGACAAAAAGTTGAAGGAGTGAAGACATTTCGCTGCTCATCCAAGCCGCTTCTTCAGTTCTGGTCAGTTCGCTGGTGGACACTGCCTTATATCTATCTAAAGGGAGGGGCTAACAACACTGGAACTGTAAACATCTATTGTCTCCAGTTTCAGCTGTAACTACCCTATTCAGCCCTGAACGACCCTGCTATTGTTCTCATTGTTCTGGGTCTGAGGATGGAGTTGTAGATGGAGGAGAGATTATGTCTCAGGCCCCCATTCCTGTTTAAGGAAGGATTCTCTTACCTAACAAAAATAGCTTCTTTAACTCCCCTCTCAAACCATTTCTTTTCTGTGGTTAAGATGTGAACTTCACTATCTTCAAAGGAGTGGTTAGTGGCTTTGAGATGTAGATGTACAGCAGACTGGGGTCTAGAGGAGCTCTCACGACGGTGTTGGTACATCCTTATATGAAGTAGCTGTTTGTTTAATTTCTCCAATGTAACGCTCACTGCACTGTTCACTACACTGAATGGAGTAGACTACTTTACTTTGTTTATGGCTTGGGGTTTTGTCCTTAGGGTGAACCAGTTTTTGTCTTAAAGTGTTTGTGGGTAGTTTCAGCTGAAACTGGAGACAATAGATGTTTACAGTTCCATTGTGGTTAACTAGATATAAGGCAGTGGTCACCAGCAATCTGACCAGAACTGAAGAAGCGGCTTGTATACGTCTTCACTCCTACAACGATTTGTCCAGTTGACAGATTTAACTTCATCTTTTGCTATGGATCAGACCTGGACGACTGAGGGATTACACAGACACTACCTAAACCCCCAATCATGAATCTAGTGTTAGTGCAGCCTCTGCAGCTCAGTGAGTGAATTCTGGACATTCTTAGTTTTCACATGAGGCCTGAGAAAAACAAAAACATTTTATTTGTCCTCTGTCTGCTGGCTCAGATGTGATTTTAATACTTTTTAAAAAACTAAGATTTCAGGGTACATACAGTTCCTTTTAATCGTGGGTAATTTGATTGTCATTTCCTCTTGAGTGAGACGCATACTTTTTGACTGTCTTTGAATGAAGATTGACTGTCAACTGTTATTTGGATTTTTTTTTTTTTTATCATAATCAGTGGCCATGTGCATAATATGCTTTCATTTTAAAGCTTGTGTGAAAAGGTGATGGAAAGAAATTATATGTAAGCTGTTGTTTTTTTTGTTTCTTTTTTTTGTTTTGTTTTTTTACCTTAATGTTTTGTTTGGGTTTTTTTTGTTGTTTTATTTTTTATTTATTTTTTTGCAGGGGGGGGTTGGTCTTTTTTATTATTTATATCTATCGATGCTAAAAACATTTAATCAAAACTTAAACAGAAATTATGGGTCGCTCTCATTACCTTGCACTTTTCAACAAATATATTTTAATGTTATCTATTCTGAACTCAAAATCAATACTTCAGTAATAGTTTACAGTATCATATAGTTCCCCCTAGTGTCCATATAATTCCAGTGCACAGTTTCATCTGAACTGCAGCTACGGCGTGGTTGAGGTTTTTGAACACTAGATGGAGGTACTGACTCATTTTTACAGAGCTGTTTATCCACTCCATTATTTATAGTCCTTAGTTTTTTACCCATCAAAATTTTATCTATTTTTTTTTTTTTTTCACTTTAAGATTTACAAACCTTTCAACACACAATGTATCATTTAACTGGGCTTTGACAGAACAAGTGGGCGGTGTGTTTTGTACTTAGTATTCGAATGCTTTTGCTTGCTAATGAGTAATTAAAGGCAATTTCCAGGGAGATGTTTATAGCTGCTTTGCCGGGGGCTATAGTCATGCAGTGAACACAACTTCCCCTTTAAAGCTGTCATTGATTTGTGTGTTACGGAGACACTGGCCTAATTTAGTCTTGGAAAAAATGTGTTTTATTTCACAATGTGATGTAATCAAACTGCAATCTGCTCCATATGTGATCTGATACCGGAGTTTACTGACGCAGCACAGATACAAACATGCTGCTGGCGCTTTAAGACATAGAAAAGATAAGAGACTATTTCTGTAGTGGTGTTCAGCAGTTTTAGAGTTTGTTTTTTAAAATATATATATACTCTAGTCCACGCTTTCTCAAACTTTGGTACTTGAGACTAAGGTTGTCTAAAGTATCGGAGATCAGATACTAATTGATACTAAAACTAAAATTTGGTGTCACGATTATCATGGCGATTAACGATTATATCACGATAATTATCTAAGTAGCTCAGTGGGTGAAGTGCTCGTGAAATTTACATTTTTGGTAGAGCGGGTGGGTCCAGTGACTCAGAGGTCGGCGGTGCGATTCCAGCTCTCACGGATGAATGCTGTTGTTGTGTCCTTGGGCAAGACACTTAACCCATCTCGCCCCCATCTCTCGATTTTGTTTATTGTCCCATCCCTAACTCATTTGAACAGATATCAATACTAAGAAAGTCACATTCACAGGACAGAAATGATGAAACGAATGAAGAGTTTTAGAATGATCTTGAGCTGAATCTATAATGTATTTAATTAATTCTTGCTTGCAGCTAAAAAAACCCCATTTATTTCTGCAGAATTCATAACATTAAAATTTAGAAAGGACACACAGACTAGTATACGCCCATGGACCACAATGGAACCTACCTCGACAACAGAAGGATTATAAGCTATAAGGCCACATAATGGTAATAAAGGAAAGAGAAAGTACTACGATTTAATGTCAAAAATTACATTCTGTGAGTATTTTTGATTATCACCATGGTATCAGAATCAAGTGTCGGTACTTAAAAGAATCAAGTCTTGGTAATTAAAAGGAACACAGACTGCACTTTTAAAAGCAGCAGGTGATTAATTACATTTAACATAATGTTCCTAACATCAATCACTCCAAGTTGGCTGTAGGTTTTATGAAAGTCCTATTTTTATCTGTTCCTTGCGTTTTGTTTCTTTTTTTCACTCCTTGATTGGACTTATTCAGCCAACAAATAGAGCACTTACCCTTTTTTGTGCGTCCATACCACTGCAATTAATAAAGTTACATTTGACTTCTTGAGAAACACTGAGAAAGGAGTTACACCAATGATTTTACGTCTAGTACCTCCTGGGAAACACTTGGACTAAATCAGAACTAAACCAGGACTAATAGCATCTCAATCTGTACTAAAAGACTATCAAGACTTTTAAAGAAAATTATACTTATCAGAGTACTGTTCCAGCAGCATACTTTTACTCCTACTTGAGTAATATTTTTATGGAAGTAACGGTAAAGTTTGGTTTCTCCTCCCACTGTGAGTAAGTCAAGTGACTAAAGCTTTACGTTGACGATATGAAACGATCTCAACATTTGTGTTTCTTGCACCGCTCCTTCAGATTAGATTGTTCCCAAAATGTGCAGCTTCACAAGATGGAGACATTTTAAAGTCATACTGTGGAACATTCCAGGAAAAGCAATAACATCTCCACATCTATAGGGGGACGAGCAGGTTACATATTGCACCTTTTTAACGTGAATCACAGCCCTGTCACCGAAAGCTTTTATCGAATCTAGTGCTGCATTAATCCTCTTCACCCTCGCTAGTCCTTTCACTTGGATAAAATCGTTCAATTGATGCTTCTGTACTTCCTGTATATTCAGAGTGTGTATTCCCTCCTCCCTCCGATCCCAAATAGCTCTGTTCCATTCTGGTCCAAACAGGCTCGTTGCATTACACAGATTGCTGTTGATGGAAGGGAACCTTTTTAATGCACTTACGCACTACCCACTCTTCATTAAATACATAAGACATTTCACAGTGTAGAAGCTCCTGGCTTTTATTCACTATACAGAGGAAGCTGGGGCCTATTGGTCGCACTTATCATAATAACATTAAAGGGGGTCTGTGTAACTTTTCAAATTTCAATACTAAGGAATAGACTCAATTCGCAATACCAATTCTGTTGCCACGATGATAACAAAAAACACTCTTTGTTTAGACAATAGCATGTGATTCTCAACATTAAATAACAGTACTTTTAAAAATATGACCATGTGGTGTTATATCTGTGTAATCCCTCAGTCGTCCAGTAGGTTCCGTAGTGGTCCATGGGTGTATACTAATCTATGTGTCTTATACTTGTTTGGATACAGCTCAAGATCAGTCTCCTGGACAGTAATTTTCCATAAATATACAAATCATAATACAAAACAATATACTACAACTTCACAAAACCTGATGCGATGTGCAGTAGTTTAATTAGCAAAATCCTGCTGATTGTGTTGTGATAGCGCTCTGAAGGAGGAGTGAGGAGGGACTTAGAGCGTCAAAAATGAAACTAAAACTTATTAAACATGTTAATATGTTATATAGCATTTTCAAAACAATGTCTGAGGAAACATGCCAAATTTCTTCTGGTTGTTTATTTTCTGAACACAAGGACTACTGTTGGCTGTAACCACAGACTACCATAAAGAAGTGGACTACGTGAGTGTCACGTCACCTATAGCGTTCGGCTCCAGCCAGATAGTATCATAGTAACCAAAAGAGCCAATCTGGACCCCTTCGCTTAGCAACGCTGTCAATCAAACCTGTTGCTAGCGCTAGAGGGAGTGACCGCAGTGAAAGAAGGCGCCTGAATCGTCTGTTATTAATATGAATAACAGGTTAATATGAATATTTTAAGACTAAAACAACAGCACTTAGAGAGAAGGGCGACAGTTTTCTAATGTAAAGTGAATTGGAGCCAGAGTCGATGGAGCCAGAAGCGCACCCATGATCACTTCCTATTTGAAACGCAGCGGCTAGCAGGTTAGCTATGTCCATCTATATATACAGTCTATGGACTCGACTCACTAGAGCCAGTCTCCAAAACAGACCAGTAACTGACGGATAGGACCTTCACATCAACTTGTCGGCATGGCAACCAAGTGTCACATACAAAAGCAGCAACAACCTGTAAACAATTACAAGAACAACAAAAGGTGGGAACTCAACAGATGTAAACACAAAATATCAGATCATTATACTATGTTATGTGTTAGCAGTTAATACCCCATGATTTTTTCAGTATTCTTTAATGACAAGGTTCAGGGCATTAGATGATGGAAATTAGCCTTTGGCTATAATCTGGTGTGTTTACATTCATGTTGAATCATGTCTGTTCATTAACATGCATTGTCCCAGTCAAATAAATAAGTTAACTAAATAAATAAAAAATGCCATGAATTCCGCATCGTAAATTACACCTCTGCAGCCACCTAAACACTGAGAGCTGACTCACTTTGCACATGTAACTGACAAAACTGTGCAAGAGATCGTCACCAGTCTGAATTCATCTACATACTGCCTCGATGCGTTACCCAATACCCAAAACTGCGGTTATCAAGACTCTCTTCTTTATGAGAGGCTTGATAACCGCACAGCCACATGCCACAATACTGTTCCTGAAAAAGTTGTTTACCAACAGCTTAATAACTCCACATACTCTCTTTGATGTTTTCCAGTCAGGTTTTAGACCCCACCACAGCACTGTGCTGCCTTTGACACTCTGGATCATTGGATCCTCTTACAGAGACTGGAGGACTGGGTGGGCATCTCTGGTACTGCACTAAACTGGTTCAAGTCCTATCTAGAAAACAGGGAGTACTTAAATTAAATTGTAAAATGTGTCTCAGATAAAATGTCCCTGACCTATGGGGTGTCCCAGGGGTTAATCCTGGGATAGGGATGAAATCGTTCGTGGCATTTTTTTCAAAATCGTCATCATGGCGCATTATTATAATTGTCTTTACGGTACCAGACTGACTCATGTTTCTGGTTTCAATACAAAGTTTAGATGCTAGTTTTGGTGTTTGCTCACAAGGGGGCGCTCTGTCACAGCAATGACACTTGTTGCATCTGTGCCTGTTCTGGTGCAGAGTCTGGTGCCGAAAAAAGTTGTGGGTCCGAGGGCAAAACACGAGCAACTTGCACACGCATTTATGAGACAAACATCCTGCATTGTTTGACAAACTTGAGCTGAAAATATTCATCATAAGTGGCATAAACTATTGAATGTACATTGTGTTGTGTGTAGTAGCTCAACAGCATTTTACAGACAAACACACGACATATATTTACCTACAATCATGTCAATAGCAGAATAAACCACGCTCACCGATCGAGAACAACATCCAATCCATCAAAAATAAACTCCTCTCCTCCTGAGTCCACAGCCGTCTTCACTCTGACAGGAACCGCTCCGGGTCAGAGATGCCTCTAGTTTAACTTGTACAAATATCCACAGTGTCCTCGATCACGTACTTCCTTTGTTTTGTCCGTTCTGTCCTTTTCATCATGTTTAGAAGCAAAACAACAGCGCCTAGAATGCGCGCGCATCACGCACGCTCGGTAAGGTCCGTCTGTTTATGGCTCGGCATGTCACACACGTGCTCCGCTGCTCATTGGCTGTGAGGAGAAAACGTCACTAAACATGTGTGATGTGATTGGTTGATTCTACACGGGGGAGAGTGGGGCGTAAACTTACATCACATGTAGCACTGATTCACTGTTTGTGGCTCCAGTCCCACAACCTCCACCTTATTGGACAACACTGGTGTCAATCAGAAGATAACACGTGTGTTTATCTCTGAGAAACAAATCGACGCTGTCTTAAGTATATTACGTCTGAAATCGACCAAAGAAATGCGAAAAAGTGACGGAGCAGATTTCACGTGTGGAATACTTTCCTGCAGCAGATTGGAGATGGAGGATCTGACTTATTTTGTGGACAAAATTTCTTCACTGGATTATATTCTCTGGACCTGTACGGAACGAATTAGACTAACTTTGTGGAATATGTTGATGTTTGACAGAACCAGAGCCTCAAAGGTGAGTGAAGTACAAATCCGCAATTGGCTTTTCTGTAAAAACGTCTTTCCTGTCAGAACTGTGGTGATTCCAGGTGAAAATTGTTTGCATAAACGAAAAGAGGAGCCCTGTTGCTTTCATTTGATGTGTAGATTGTTTGCGTGGGTGACACAGAAGTACATGTACATTCCTGTAGAGTTGTAAAGTAGGCCCGGGCCGTCGGAACGTTGACAAATGAATATTTATGGCGATAATATCGTCAATCGCGATTATTTTTGGTCACGATAATCGTAAGTTAAATTTTTATATCGTCCCATCCCAATCCTGGGGCCCCTGTTGTTTAATCTCTACATGCTGCCATTAGACCAGTTAATACGCAGCAACAATGTGTCCAACCACAACTCTGCAGATGACACTCAGATCTATGTCTCACTGCAGCAGGTGAATATGGACGAGTGGATTCACTGCCACTGCATCCAGCAGATCAGTGTGTGGATGCAACTTTCTCCAGCTAAACTCAGACAAGATTGAAGTCATAGTCTTTGGCCACAGAATGAAAGAGAAAGAGTCAGCAGTCACCTCCAGTCTCTGTCTCTAAAACCTTCAAATCAAGCGAGGGGTAATAATGGACTCGAACTTTAACAGCCACATCAAATCAATAACATCTGATTTTTCCAATACTTTCAGATGGTAAAAAGCTGCAAAGTCATACCGTCAAAACCAGACATGGAAAGACTTATCCATGCATTTGTCTCCAGTGAGTTAGACTACTGAAACGGCCTGCTCTCTGGTCTCTCCAAACGCGTTAAGACAGCTGCAGAACATCCAGAACACTGCTGCAAAATGTTTCTGTTTAGCTGTACATATGACTGAAAGGTTTTTATTCTGCACTCTTCTGTTTTAATGTTCATTTTATAATAATTATTTGTAATCATTTATGTTTTGATTTGTTGTATTGGGATTGTAATGTCTTTCTTATTCTGTAAAGTACTTTGAATTACTTTGTGTGCGAATTGTGCCATACAAATAAACTTGCCTAGAAGTGCAATACCCCCTCTTTAACCTTCCCTTTGAAAAGCTATTAGACCATATGTTACAAGCATTTGGGAGGAGAGGCAAACAATTAAAAATCATCAAGGACATTAACAATGGCTCTCCAAAAATAAACCTCTTTTGTCTGTGTTAGAAGCAGCATGAGTGCAGATTTGTGGTGTGAGTGTCTGGGTGGCTGCGCCGCTGATCTCCAGAGCCGAGTTCACATTGAGCACAGTGGGAGCTGTCTGTCTCTGTGTGTTTTCGTGGCGTCTGCAGATTGTGTCCTCTGCGCCTAAGAAAAGAAGTCTCACAAAACAACAATTATTATCCTTTATAACAACAAGTACATAGTTTATTTGATTCAGTTTGTATTAAGGCCATTTAAGGACCATCAAAGTTCACTTTTAACAATGAATTGTCTTCCTTAAAGGTAGCTGGGATTTTCATTTACGTCATGTTATCACTGGCGGTCCTAGTTTAGGATGAGGGAACAAGAAAAAAAAATCAAAGATCTTTTAAAACCCTATATCTGACTTTTTTCTTTTAATTCAGGAAAATATTTGTGGAAAAAGATTTGACCAAAATACAGAGTTAATATTCAAAGAAAATATATTGTGCTTGTAGTTGTAATCCATGACACCCGTGGATCATAATTTAGACATTTTAAATCGCAATATTCTTCTGAAACAGCTTAAAAGAAACCAGTTCACTCACTTCAGTGTTAGAAAACCGCAGTGCCCAATGGGAGCTGACGTCGTTGTAAATGTCATCACAACAAAGCGTGGCGCAGCTGTCAGCCCCTCCTATGGATAACTGTCAAAAATTTGCTACTCGCTAGTGTGATGTGCATTTATACCATGACTACACGCTGCTACTGAATCCTATGCGTACCACAGATTATGAAAGTAAAATTGGAGAACAAAGACCAGACCAGTGATGTCTTGAATACAGGAGAATAAAGATTACTCAAACATGCATGAATCACTCCAAATGCAACTTCAAGAGGGTAAATGGGACGAGGAAACAACTACAACATGGTTAAATGCTTTAAAAAGTCGATTTTGCACAATAGGTCTGCTTTAAAAGGGATTTTGTTGTAGGGATGGATCATTTGTTGATAGTTGTTGCCAGAGACATTAGGAGACAACTGCTCTTGGAACTGCTGCTCATAATATGGCATTTGATTTGTCTCTCATGTATTTACAGGTGTTTTTATTTCTCAGAATACCTTGAAAAACATGCATTGTTACTGTGAGTGGGGGCACCTCTCACACTAAGAATCTGTCTCACAGTCAGATCTATCTCGTAACCTTGTCTAGTAGTGTCTCCGCCGAGATCCACAAGTTAAATAGCATATTGTGGAACATTTCAGACAAAGCAATAACATCTCCACGGAACCAAACACGCAGCAGCCCATACACCAGAAAAGTCGCATAGTGCACCTTTAAACTTGACTGTACATCATGCCTTTTTTTTTTAGCCTTGGAGAAGCCAAGATCCCTTTTCTTCTTTAGAAAATTATGAACATTGCATTAAATTAGTGCCAATTTTAATTCTTAATTCCCTAATTTGGGATCAAGGCCAAGGGGTCAATTTGACCCATCAGAGTCGCTAATTTATCCAAAAAGAATATAAAACATACTTCTAGATGTTCTCCAAGCTATTACTAAAAAAATAAAAAAAATAAATAAAACACAATTTTACCAACCGCTGGTTTGCTGAGGAGACAATTTTTTTTGGGTAGTTTCCCAGCTCAACACGTCAGCCATATTGTCACTACCACTCTGGCTCATTTTAGTTCAATATTCATCCACTGGGTGTCTCTATGCAGGGGTCAGAAGTGGCACTCTGGGCTTTTGAAGTTAAATTTGCCTTTTTTGTTTTGTTTTGTTTGTTCATTTTGGGTAGCAGCAATTAACTGTGGCCAAATTTGACCCCATGGGTTGTTCTTTTAATTTTTACAATAACTGCAATAACTGGATAGTGCTGTATACAATTCTACAAGTTTCTCAAACATGCATGTATGTCTTTGGCTGAATGTTCTGCAGTTACCATGGTGACACAACGCACACATTCACAAACATTGCCAAATAAGTTTTAAGAGCTGTCTGAAAAAGTACCCAAAAAAAGGCAGAATGGATTTAAACTACAGCCTGTGATCAATATGACCGCTCATGGTCCCATTTGAGTGTTTGATTTTCAACATAAAAGGTGAGAGTGACTAACTGAAAAACTGTGGGCTAATGCTAGCTAGCTTGTGACTAACATCATGTAAGAGGGACTTGTTTAGCAGCACTAATCAGCTCACCAAACAAAGCTCAAAGCTGAAGTCTAACTTGATTAACAGAGCTTCAGACAGAACAGTGCCTCAAGTTAGCATCATCTCCCCAGGGAATGTTTCAATAATGTATCAATAAGCTAACTTGCAAATCTCACTTGTTAAGTACTTGAAATTGTTATGATTTGTAAAGTAATATTTTGTGCCAATATCCTGTCTCTTATTTTCTAAGAACCATCAAAGCCACTTGAAGTTTTTGCTGTGTGTTTTCGGGGTAAAGTTGTATCATCTTTTAATAATCCCCACATGAGTGCTCGGCCGTCTTCATTATGAGGGAGCTGATTTCACATTGTGTGCTGTGTTATTTCTCAGGGTAATCGCTTCATTTGCATTTTGTGTTTGAGTTTATTCTGCGTTTCATTGACTTTGAACAGGAAATGAGCTGCCAATCACACTGTCCATGGACACCAGTGTTTCTGCATGATGCTTCCCTGGGATCCAGAATACACACTTCTCCAATACAATAAGAGCTGGGCCATGTGGGGACAAAAAAAGAAAAAATCCCCAGTCTCGATCTTTAATAAACATAAACGATACAGACTTTCAATCATTATCATTTAATCAATTTTTTTCTTCCAGAGATTGAACTCTGCTCTAAATCACATGATTTTACTGACATAGAATTGGCTGTGGACCTTTTGATTCAAAAACCCCAACCATATCATTGACGATTAGACATTCACAATCTCTCCCTCTTTCCCTAGCCCTAAAAACAATACAGTAAGATGAGGGTCTGGTCACAGTCAATCTCCCTGAGTTCAGAGGGGCATGATTGACAGGTCTAAAACCTTCAAATCAGGCTAGAAACTAGGGGTGATATTGGACTCAGATTTGAACTTTAACAGCCACTTCAAATCAATAGCATTTGCAGCTTTTTACCACCTAAAAACATTGCAAAAATCAAAGGTATACTATCAAAACCAGACTTGAAAAGAGACTCATCCATGCATTTGTCTCCAGTTGGGATGGGAGGATATACGATAATATCCCTAATTGCAATCTCAAAGGTCCGCAGTTATTTCTTTGTGTTATTTTTTTAATAACTGTGATCATTGCACATGATTATAATCGCCTTTACGGCACCAGACTGCCTCATGTTTCCAATTTCAATACAATGTTTAGATGTTAGTTCTGGTATTTGTCCACAAGGGGGCCTCTATCATAGCAATGAAACTTGTTCGCTTCTGTGCCGATTCTGAATTGGGGATGGTTCTTTATATCCTCCATTCAAAAAGGTGAAGGCTGAAGGGTGGAATTATTATGTCTTTGAAAAATAAGACCAACAAGGCGATGAGCCACAAATCTGCAGAGCCTGTTGAAAAAAGTTGTGGCTCAGAGGGCAAACATGAGCAACTTGCATGTACATTTACGAGACATCCATCCTGCACTGTTTGACAAACTTGAGCTGAAAATATCCATCGTAAGTAACATACCATGTGAAATACAATATTGAATTTAGTTTGTGTTAGTTTGGATTTGTATAATAATGGTAGGTGTTTGTGTCAACTTTGCTATTGCTAGGTTAGCGTTGGCTAAATAGCATTTTGCACAGCGGATGGCTGCGATACCAACATGTCCTTTATCATATCCTTTTTCTGGGGGCTTTCTCAGGTTGGTTCATGTGTTTTTTTTATAGTCAAGACTTATATAATAGACAAATTTATTATTCATTCATTGTTAATTTTAATTGCAGCAAAAAAAAACAATAAAGGTGATTGTTCAGACACCTGCAAATTGTAGGATAACTGATGTTTTAGTGACTTTAAAAAAACAAAAAACTTTAAACCTTGGTTTTATAATTATTGTGATAATATTGTTAATATTAAAATTTAGACTCATGATTATTTTGAGCAAAATAATTGCAAGTCTAAATTTTAATATTGTCCCATAATCTCCAGTGAGTTAGACTACTGAAATGTCCTGTTCACTGGCCTCTCCAAACGAGCATTAAGACAGCTGCAGAACATCCAGAACACTGCTGCTCAGGTCCTGACTAGAACCAGGAAGTACGAGCACATAAGTCCTGTGCTCATGTCTTTTCACTGGCTCCTGTGGCTCAGAGAAGAGACTTTAAAGCAGCTCTGCTTGTGAACAAGTCTCTGCATGGCCTAGCACCAAAGTACATCTCCGACATGTTAGTGCCATATGAACCATCTCACACTCTGGCACCAGCAGGTGGCTGGTCCCTGAAGTCCTCAGAGTCAGGACTAAACATGGGGAATCGGTGTTTCAGTTTTATGCGGCTAAAACCTGGAACAGTCTTCATGAAAATGTGAGACAGACCTCTACTTTGACAATGTTTAAATCCAGGCTCAAAACGCTTCTGTTTAGTTGTGCATATGACTGAAAGGTTTTTATTCTGCACTCTTCACTTTTAATGTTAATTTTAAGATCATTATTTATGTTTTGATTTGTTGTATTGTGATTTTAATGTTTTTTCTTATTCAAAGCACTTTGAATTACTTTGTGTACGAATTGTGCTATAAACTTGCCTTGCTTGTTGATGACAGGTGACCATTTGGGCTCCTTCACCACTGAAATTGTCAAGTCTGACTGCACAGTACTGTCTGAACCAGTGTGACAGAGGGAGTGGGGACCAGTGTTAATTACTTTTTTAAAATCATGTTAGAAGGTCAAAAATACTAATTATTCTGTTTCTGTGTCTTTTTTTATCTCAGCGCTGTGAGTGAGGAGCAGGAAAAGGTGCAGTACTCGTATGTGGACCAGCTGCCAGTGGCTGAGATCATTCATCAGGTAAGAACAACAAAGTTAACGCATTCACGGTGGATATAATTATGATGTAGCATTTTGAAAGAAGGCAATGTCTGACCTACCCTTTTACCTCATACTAGTCAAGGTGGGTAAAGTGTCTTGCTTAAGGACACAATGATGGCATGCAATAGAGCCACTACTGCCTCACTGTGGTACTCTGCAGTCTCCCATGTCAGTACTAAACAGCCCAACCCTCTGTAGCTTCCAAGTTATTATGTATTTGAGAAAAATATGTCTTTTCCATACAGATACATTACATAAGCAGCTCTTGAGGTCAAAATATGTCCACTGCGTGCGGTCTGCATCCAAGCGTTTTATTGTAATCAGGAAGTGCACGTTAACATGCTAGTTGCTGGTAGCTTACCGGTGACAGCTCTGGTCTCTGAGAGTTGTGAAAGAACATATAAACGCAAAAAAAAAAAAAAAACATGGTCAGAATGCATAAGGTAAGTGAGGAATAACTTTGAAGCATTGCAAACTGTTAAAAAATTCTAATGATTCTCAAATTTTGGTGCGATAATTCTTGGTGTAAATATAAATTATAGTTTTACACCAATGTAGAAGCAATTTGTGAAGAAACATTGAAAAAGTACAGGAGGTAGAGTTTTAGAGACTTCACACACTAGGGAGAATTCTATCCAAAAGTTAGGTTGAGTTTACATACAAGAAATATTTTAAACATTGTTTCTACTCAATAGATGTGTTTTCTTACATTTTCATTCTTAATAATTTGTGTGTGTATTTTAGAGAAGTGTACAACATGGTTTCTAAGTAGCCGTAATGGAATTTGCTGATGTGATGTCATGATTTCCAACCACAAAGTAAAATCTGAAACTTAAGAAATTGCCAAATCGGGAAAAATGTTTTCAATTTGTAGTAAAATCTTAAATATAATGATCTGTGAACTGTGTTTTAGTAAAATGACTAGTCCAACCCCTCATATGCACTTGAACTAGTTCTGTCTCTCAGATTGTTTTTTTTTAATTTTTTAATCAGGGACAGAGATATATTCATGAATTTGAATTGAAATTGGGAATTCTCGAGGTGGCATGGCTGTATAGCACTACAACATTTTTTTTCATAAAACTTTACTTCCTCTACTAGCGGTAAAAACAAGATTTAAAGAGGGTGTATTAATTGCTAACACATTTAGATCAGCATGTTACCTTTTGTCATACCTGTTTTCCACCAATTGAACTACTGCACATTGTATCAGGTTTGTGAAGTTGTAGTGTATTGTCTTGTGTCATGCTTTTGCATATTTATGGCAAATGGCCGTGCGGGAGCGCGGGTGATCAAGGCCTGTGGGCTGAGTCTTGGACAGGATCGTACTGCTAATCATAAGAAGGGTTCAAATAGGGCCCGGCAGAGATACAAAAATACTCAAACATGCATGGATCACATCTAAAACCTCTTCAAGCATGTTTTTGAAGAGGGAAGAACCTAACTCTAAACCATAATAGCAAAATTCTTTCAAGCCTTTTAACCATGCATTTTCAGCCCATTTTCCAGCCCCTCTATATTTAGCCTGTGTGTGAGTGCGTGAATGTCCGTGTGTGTGTGTGTGTGAGTGTGTGAGTGTGTGAGTGTGTGTGTGTGTGTGTGTGTGTGTGTGTGTGTGTGTGTGTGTGTGTGTGTGTGTGTGTGTGTGTGTGTGTGTGCATGTGTGTGTGTGAGTGTGTGTGTGTATGTGTGCATGTGTGTGCATGTGTGCGTGAGTGTGCGTGCATGTGAAGCCTTTGTACCCGTTTTCTGTCTCTGTGAAGTGTGTCCTCGCCTGATTTTAATTTGGATCTGAACAGAAAGTTGTGTGCGCCACTCTTTGACAGATGTGCCGTTACCGTGGATACCACTCCGGGTGAAAACTACAAGTTTGTCTCCGAGGTCGCAATCGGAACAGGACCAATGAGTAATCCAAGCCAAGAAACCCACTTTATTTGCATCAATGTGATAGCAAAATGGGATGTTATAGAGTAAAATTTTAGTAATGGGAATGTTGTTGAAAACATTGAGATTTTATGATTTTAAAGTGCATGTGACAGGTTTTAAAGTTTTACTAATTAGTTGGGTTTGGTGGGATAATACCTGTGGTAAAAATTAAAACTGTCATAGTTTTACATCAGTTAAATGGCAGTTTGTGGGAAAAAGTAGTAGAAAAGTGCAAAAATACAGGAAGCCACAGTGAGTTATAAACAGAATTGCTCTACCTATGTCATAAACAGAAAAATCCATAGCAGAAGATGAAGTTCAATCAGAATCAGAAGAAGTTTTATTGCCATTGTCCGTAAGCAGAGCTCACAGACTAGGAACTTACTTCGGTGATAAAGTGCATATAGAACGCACACAAAAAAAACCCCACACTGAATAAACACAAATAAGGGCATGCAGGAGGTAGAAAATATATACAATAGCAACATCAAAACAACAACAGTGCAACATGGGTGACCAGTGTTATAAAGTGTCCAGTTTAGTGCAGATTTATGAAGTGTTCATGAGACAAACAGCAGAGGGGAAGAAACTGTTCTTGTTACGAGAGGAGGTGAGGATGGACTCAATGATGGCCATGTAGAACTGCACCATCATCTGGACCGGCAGCTTGGCTTTTCTCAGCTGCCGCAGGAAGTACATCCTCTGCTGGGATTTCTTGATGAGGGAGCTGATGGTCGGCTCCCACTTGAGGTCCTGGGTGATGCAGGTGCCCAGGAAGCGGAAAGAGTCCACAGTGGTGATGGGGGAGTCAGTCAAGGCGAGTGGAGGCAGGGGGGCTGTGACTTTCCAGAAGTCCACAATCATCTCCACTGTCTTCTGGGCGTTGAGCTCCAGGTTGTTGCTGCTGCACCAGGACACCAGCCGGTCCACCTCCCCCCTGTAGACAGACTCATCCCCGTCCGAGATGAGCCCGATGAGGGTGGTGTCATCCGCAAACTTGACCAGTTTGACGGAGTCGTGGCTGGAGGTGCAGCAGTTGGTGTACAGGGAGAAGAGCAGAGGAGAAAGTACACAGCCCTGTGGAGATCCTGTGCTGATTGTCCGAGTGTCAGAGTCGTTCTTCCCCAGCCGCACCCGCTGCCTCCGGTCTGTCAGGAAGTCAGTGATCCACCTGCAGGTGGAGTCAGGCACGTTGAGCTGAGCGAGCTTGTCCTGGAGCAGAGCAGGGAGGATGGTGTTGAATGCAGAGCTGAAGTCCACAAACAGGATCCTGGCGTAGGTTCCCGGGGAGTCCAGATGCTGGAGGATGAAGTGAAGGGCCAGGTTAATGGCGTCGTCCACAGATCGATTGGCTTTGTAGGCAAACTGCAGAGGGTCCAGGAGGGGGGAGGTGAGGGACTTGAGGTGGTGCAGGACCAGGTGCTCAAATGACTTCATGACTACAGACGTCAGCGCCACAGGTCTGTAGTCATTAAGTCCAGTGATCCTGGGCTTCTTGGGGACGGGGACAATGGTGGACAGCTTGAAGCAGGTTGGGACGTGACATGACTCCAGGGAGGTGTTAAAGATGTCTGTGAAGACAGTCCGTGACAAATCTGTCAACTGGACAAATCCTTGTAGGATTGAAGACATTTCGCTGCTCATCCAAGCTGCTTCTTCAGTTCTGGTCAGATCGCTGGTGACCACTGCCGTATATCTATCTGCAGGGAGGGGCTAACTACACTGAAACTCTAAACAACTATTGTCTCCAGTTTCAGCTGAAACTACCCTATTCAGCCCTTAACGACTCTGCTGTTGTTCTCATTGTTCTGGGTCTGACGATGGAGTTGTAGATGGGGGAGAGATTATGTCTCAGGCCCCCATTCCTGTTTAAGGAAGGATTCTCTTTCCTAACAAAAATAGCTTCTTTAACTCCCCTCTCAAACCATTTCTTTTCTCTGGCTAAGATCTGAACTCACTATCTTCAAAGGAGTGGTTAGTGGCTTTGAGATGTAGATGCACGGCGAACTGCAGTCCAGAGGAGCTCTCACGTCGGAGTTGGTACATCCTCTTATGGAGTAGCTGTTTCTCCAATGTAACGCTCACTGCACTGTTCACTGAATTTGTTTGTGGCTCAAGATTTTGTCCTTTGGGTGAACCAAAAACTGGTTCACCCAAAGGGCAAAATCCTGAGCCACAAACAAAGTAATGTAATCTACTCTATTCAGTCAGACCTGGACGACTGAGGGTTTACACACACAGAAAAATCCATCCAAAATGCAGACCTGAGTTCCTTATTTTTAAGAAACTAATTTTTCCTGCAATTTTAACATTCATTTACAAATGAAGGTGTTGTCATTTATTTTTATTTGTCTAATCACAATAATTGGGCAATTTAGGTAATAACTGTTACTTAGCAACTGTAATGTTAGCAAAGGCCAAAACTTGTCTAAACTGCATAATAGTTATGATGAGACTAAAAAGAAAAAAAATTATAATACTTATTTTGTTAAATGAAGGTTTAATCTGAAAAATGTCTTTGGGCGTCCTTCAGTTTAGATGGACTTTTTTGTGTTGATGACAAAAGTAGAGCGATTCTTTTTTATAACTCTGCTACTTCCTGTAATTTTGTACTTTTCTTCTCAATTTGTCTCCACAAACTGCTCTTTACTGATATAAAACTGTGATAACTATTTACCACAGATTCTATCCCCGTGTCAGATTTTAAAGTTTGCTTTATAGGTTTACAAATTACAAACGGTCTTAGTCCTATTTATTTATCTGATCTGCTTTTATCACGAGCCCTCCGACCCTCAGGTCCTCAGATAGTCATCTCAGAGTGAGGCGTCATTCAGTTTTACAGCTCGCGTCTGTGGAACAGTCTATCTGAGGACTGAGAAGTGTTTATACTTTTAAAAGTCAACTCAAAACTCAAAAGGCTTTTTCATAAACTTTAGTTTTGCTTTATTAAAATCTTTAATCTTTTAAGTTTATATCCATTTATCTCACTTTTTTTTACAATGTATTTATTATTTCACTTGGATTGTGATCTTTTTGACAATACCTTTAAGAGCTTTGAATTATATTTGCTGCTATTTTAAAATGGATTTTTAAAATGATAAATCTGGGGCTGTTTCTGTTGCTAATTTGTTTTTGTGTGAGACATTTTGTGCTACATTCTGTTCGTATAAAAATGTTATACAAATAGTTCTGATTGCTTGATCACGCCAAACTAAGTAAGAATTGTCATATGCACTTTAATATTCACATCATGGATTATGTCTTTTCTATCACTGTGACCTTCACGATCGAACACCTACTTCTATCCAATCCCGTCTCTGCAGCCTATGTGCCGCATTCAGATGACTGTAAAGAGCCCAGTGCTGTTCTCAGAGGATTTTTCATTATCGCTCCATTAAAAATACTATTCCACTGGTTTCACTTTGACTCAAGGGAGAGCACATGTCACGAGTCAGTGGTGAAAAGAAGGAGCATATATTACTGAGACTGCAGTGGAATCTCACTTCAGAGTACAGGGCAGGTAGGAGGGTAAAGCGCATTAGCTGCTTCATATAGAAAATAGATTTATTACAAATTACAGGGACTTCCGCTAACGTAAGCAAGTGATAAATGTTCGTGGTAAAATTTAAAGTTTGATTTCAATACTAAGGAATAGACCTGCTACTCTATAATTAAAAACACATTTACATTAGATTATAGTACTTTCGTTTATGTGGCCTTATATCTGTGTAATCCCTCAGTCATCCAGGTAGGTTCATACTGGTCCATGGGTCTGTACTAGTCTGTGTGTCTTATACTTGTTCTGATGCAGCTCGAGCTCATTCTAAAGATATTCAGGAAAGGTTCATCGCTGTCCTGTGAATGTGACTTTTTTAGTATCAATACTTGCTCAAATGAGTATCTAGTTTCAATACTAGTTTTAGTATTGATTAAAGTGTTATCCATCCATCCATCCATCCATTTTCTTCCACTTATCTGGTGCCGGATCGGGGGGGGCAGCAGTCTAAACAAGGACTCCCAGACTTGACTCCCTCACCTCAGACGTGTCCTCCAGCTCCTCCAGTGGGACCCCAAGGCGTTCCCAGGCCAGAAAAGTTACTCTACTATACTTAAATAAATATTAATAAACTTTGCGATTTAAAATGTCAAAATGTAACTAGAATTAGAATTTGTTTGCAGGATTTATCATTAAAGATCTCATTCTACCATGTTATAACATTGTTCCTTCATCAAAAACGAGCTCAAAGAGGTTTTATACTGTAGGGCAGGGGTGTCAAACACATTTTCATTGAGGGCCACATCCGCTAAATGGCTGCTCTCAAAGGGCCAGATGTAAAATAAATCTAACTACTTTTTTAACTTGTTAATTAACTGTTACAAATATTACATATACATTTGCCTGGATGTAACTGATGTGACTGCATATCTCCGGATAAAATTACATTTTAAGACCATCATACCTTTTAATTTACCGAGGGCCGCATAAAATGATGTGGAGGGCCATATTTGGCCCGTGGGCCTTGAGTTTGACACATGTGCTGTAGGTCATCCATGCATGTTTGAGAAATCATGCGATCTCTACTTGGGCCTATTCGAAGCCTCCTTATGGTTAACATTCCAAACCTGTCCAAAGCTCAGCCCACGAGCCCATGTCACTCAGGCTCCCACACAACAACTCTCCATAAATACACAAAATGTCATACAAGACGGTACAATTTCACAAACCGGATGTGATGCGCAGTACTTTGATTGCATTGTGATATCGCTCTGAAGGGAGAGTGACTTAGTGCGGAGAGCAAAGGAAGGGGGGGGGGACTCAGAGCATCAAAAACAAAAGTGAAACTTATTAAACATGTTAAAAGCATAGTTTTCAGCGAATATAGCATTTTCAAAACTAAAAAGTTAACATGGCTATCTAATGGTGTTAAAGAGGAGGTGTTTTGTGATAGACTGAGAACATTCTGTAGGTGTTTTGGATGCGTTCAAAGCTAGCATAAGCCCAGTGTGGTAGTACAGGTGCTAGCTCGTGTTCAATCAGACATTTCCATTCACAGCACAGGCTTCTGCAGGAGCCTTTAAGCGCTGCAGACTGGAGCACACCTGGTCCGTGGACGAATGACGCTCTTTTCTCAGCACAAATAAAAGCCTCATTTTGGCTCAGGACACAAAATGGCTGCCAGGTCTTTGTAGTTATTTTTGTCTGGCTTCGAAGTTAGATTACCGTGTTCACACCTGCCCAAATTATTTTCACTAAAAAGAAAGCAGCATTTGTGCCTTTCAGTTTTGAATAGAGATGGCGAGATTGAAAGAAGCCTTAAAAATACGAATTCACTGACCCTATGTTCCCGCGTTTGTATTCATCGCAGTTCAACAAAGTCCTATTTTAGAGATAGTTACTCATTTTGGTAACTTTGCTTTCAGCATTTGTGTACTTTCGGCTTTTTGCTAGTTTGGTGAATTTGGGTTATTACCAAGAATTTTTTTTAACCAGTTTTCCACTTTTGGCAAAATGAAAAGTTTACTAAGGACCAAATAGCTGCAGCTTTAGACCACATTTTGTTCCCTCAAAATTGTGGTTCTAATACTCTAGTTTGACACTTAAATTGCCTGATCAAATATCACAATGTGTTCCTTTGCTTTTAGGAACGTAGCTGTACTCTGAAGAAAAACTGTTCTGGAATACAGTCACTCAACAAGTAGTTTTCTGAACATGTATTTTCGGTACATACTTCCCAACCGTGCTAATCATTCAATAAATGATGGATAGAACAATATTTTTGGGGCTTAAATTGATCTGTTGATTGTCTTAAACACTTTACAATGGCCCAAAGTTATTCCTTATATTCCGATCATTCTAATTGTTCAACACAATGAGTTCATAAGCACTTTTCACAACTTTCAGAGACCAGAGCTGAGTTTTCCCATCACGGTAAAGCTAACAACTAGCATACTAACTACACACTTCCTGTTTTGCGGAGACAAACAAATTTTATAATTAGTTGCATCATACAGCGGTTTCATTTTAACCCCAAGTGGCAAAACAGTTTTTACTTAATAACATGAAAAAATCGTGTTCAGGACCTTGTCAAGTGTTGTTTTATTCATTTATTGCAGCTAATGTTTTTCGTTTAACTCTGCGGTTGTGGATTATTCTAACCTGGCTCACACCAGACTGATGAGTGGCGCTCTGAATTGAGTCGTACACATTTATCAGTCTGGAACGGCTCTCGCTGAAAGTGATTGGGAAAAGGTGGAACATCATGCTGATTATTTGAATCTGATTGGTTGAAGCGTCATAATAGCTGAACACGGTGAAAAATCTAACTTTTGTTATATCCAGTTATGAGAAAATCATCTTCTCTGTCTACAAATGGCCAAAGTGCTTCTCTCTGCACATTTTTCACAAAAGAAATGTTTTCTTCTAAAATCTCTAAAATTGAAGTACGGAGGTCCGTCTGTCGGCGTTGACATGTTTGTTCGGTTTGCTTTTGGCTTTTCTACAAACCCTGATGCATTGGCAGCAGGAGCACACCAAGGTGAATTCTTGCAAGTTTGTGAACTCACAAATATCGCGAGAATCCATCTTGCTGCACAAGGTTAGGATTATTCTGCTACTGGAGGATCTATTTTTCTGTATCATTATATCACACTTGAACATTTGTTGCAGTGACAGGCCGAGGTCAGTCCCACTGTAGACTGCACATAGATGTGTCTTACCACCATACGAATGCGTTTTCTGGAACAGGTTCTTCTGCATGTATTTGGTATTTGGTCTGTTTACAGCTTGAAAATCTTTCTGACAGAAAGGCCCAATCCCATTGATCTGTGAAAAGGGAAACATCCATTAGTCTTGCTGGAGGCTCATTGGTCGACAATGGCTGAGAGTGTGCAGCAGACTCAGTTGGTTTGCCCAGAGATTTGGTCTAACCACAGGCTCTGTCAGACTCTGACTGGGCACCGTGATCGAAAGCACAGGTCTCCACAGCCAAAAACCACTTTAGGAAATGAGCTAAGTGCCGTCTCTGAGGCCGGCCCAAACACAGGGAGACAAACACCACGAGCCAAAGACAGACACCAGCTCTGTGATGGTCAGTCTGGTCTGTCATCGAGACACTCACACCTGTTCAAACCATTCACACAAAAACACATTTATCATTTCAATAAAAACGTTTTTAACAGCAGGAAGCTTCAAAAAGCCTTTCAAAATCCACATCCACTGACCTGTTCCTGCTATTGTGTTCCAACACAGTTCAACATTCCCATTTAACGCTTTCTCAAATACCTTTTTTTTCCTTATTTAAAACTACATTTACTGTGCACTTTACAAAAAACTACATTTGTAAAATGTGGCTCTTGCATAGAGGCACTGACTATACTGACAAATTAACCAAATCAAAACTGCTATGTCAAAAATAAATATAAAACTGACAAAGTAAATAATACAAAAACACTATTTAGTTATGATAAATAATTATAATAATATTAGTACTTAAACTACTACTACAAATACGCTGTCTTTTTTTTTTTTTTTTTATCAAATGTTAATAATCTGTCTTTTTAAAGCTGTCTTAAAAATGTGGGAAAACAAAACAATTTCATTTTAAACAGTGCTCCCAAGTTATTTCTTACTGAACATGCTAATTATTCACCACAAGGAGTTTATAAGCACTTTTCAGAACTCTCAGAGGCTAGAGCGGCGCAACTAACATGCTTACACACACTTCCTGATTACTTTTGTATTAACAAGTTTAATAAGTTCCACTTTTGTTTTTGTTGCTCTGAATCCCCCCTCCCTGCTCCCCGGACTAAGTCACTCCGCCTTCAGAGCGCTATCACGGCACAATCAGCACGAATTCTATTAATGAAACTACTGCACATCACATCAGGTTTGTGAAGTTGTAGTGTATTGTTTTGTATTGTGCTTCTGTATATTTATGGAAATGTTTGTTGCCATGTGGGAGCCTGGCTGAGCGTTGGATAGTATCGTACTGTTAAACCTTCAGACAGATCGCAAGACTATTCAAACATGCCTGAATGACAAAATGCAACAAAACAAGCACAACAACATGCAAAATGAGACATATCTTTATACTAGTTCAGGCCCTGTAGTCCTCACAGGTGATTTTCCTGCTCTGTTTTCTATTCCTCAGCCCACGTCTCTGAGCGTCAGGTGCATTCACACGTATCACAGACAAACTCGACCCTGCGACCTCCGCCACACATTTCCATCACTGCCTTGGCCTCCTGCTGCTCTGCCTCCATCTTCCCTCAACCCTCTCATCTCTACAGCCTTTCTCTCTTTCTCCCTCCTCCTCTCTCTTACTCTCTCTACTCGTCCTTTCTCGCCTCCTCTCTACCTCTTTCTCCCTGTCTCCACCTCTCTCTCTCTCACTCTCTTCGTTCCTCTCACTTCCCTTCACTCTCTACCTCTCCCCCACTCTCCTTCTTCCCTTCTACCTCCCCTACCTCCTCCTCTCTACCCCTACTTTTCTTCTGAATGCCTCCTCTCTCCCTACTCCCGCTTTCCTGCTCCTTCTCTCATCTTCCTTTCCCCCGTCCTCCCCCTTTTTTGCCCTTTTCTACTCCTCCCTCCTCTTTCTCTTCTCCTCCCACTTATTGCTCCTTCAACTCCTCCCTTGTCTCTCCTATGTACCTTCCCATCTTCTCCTCTTTCTCCATCTCTTCTACTCTCTCCTCCTTTCTCCCCCACTCTCCTCTTCCTTGCTCCATCCTCCAACTTTCTCTCCCTCTTCTACTCCTCCCTGCTCTCTTCTCTCTCCTCCTTCTCTTCTCCTCCCACTTATTGCTCCTTCAACTCCTCCCTTCTCTCTGCTCTCTACCCCTACCTTTCTTCTGAATGCCTCCTCTCTCCCTACTTCCTCTTTCCTCCCCCTTCTCTCATGTTCCTTTCCCCGTCCTCCCCCTTCTTCGCCCTCTTCTACTCCTCCCTGCTGTTTTCTCCCTTCTCCTCCCACTTATTGCTCCTTCAACTCCTCCCTTCTCTCTCCTGTCTACCTTCCCCTCTTCTCTTTTACCCCTTCTCTACTCCTCCCTTTTCTCCTCTTTCTCCTTCTCTTCTACTCTCTCCTCCTTTCTCCCCCCCACTCCTCTCCCTTTCTCCTTCCTCTTCTCCCTCTCTCCTCCCCCTCCTCTATTTCATAGCCAGTCCAGACCTCTCCACATCCGTCCTCCTCCTCCTTCTCCCCCCCCTCCCTCTCCTCTTCCTCCTCCCCCCTCTCTCCTCTCTCCTCTTTCTGTCCCTCCTCCTCCCTCTGCCTCTCTCCCTCTCTCCTCTTATTCGCAGCCTATCCACACCCTTCCACATCGACCCCGTCTTGTCTATTGACAGCGGTCTCCTCCTTTAGATTATCTGTCTGTCCACGTTCGCCTCCTGATGTCTTTGTTTTCAGCCTGTCAGTGACTGAATGAAGTCGTGGGCAGAAGTGTTGGAAGATCTGATCGAATGGATTTGAACTTAACTGTTTTTCCCATGATGCATTTGACACGTAGGTTTATTTGATGGAATAGAAGTTAAGGTTGTCAATGTTTTGTCACCAATGGCATGAAAGAACGGCAGAATGCAGTAGGGTTGTTCCGATATGAAACTGATTTTCTATTTTTCAGATGTCAGTATCGAGTATTCACCGATCCGATACCACAGTGTATTTTCTGAAATGAGGATGCAAACATCAGACATCAGGGCATCTTAAATGTAGACGCTCTGCAGGCTCACACTAATAATGACAGAAAAGACAAAGTGTTACCTCTTTGCTGCCTTCGTTTAGCCTTTAGAGTGGACGCTGAGCTTTGGTCAAATAACTGTGGAGACTGAGACTGCTTGAGAACAGCCCAGTGGCTAATGCTACCGCTAGCCCACAGAGCAGGTTAAATACAGACTGTGGAGGCTCTGTAGATGCTAAAACACCACTTTGATTCCTTCATTTAGCCTTTAGAGAGGACGTTGAACAAATTTACTAGAGAGTTTGCCTAACAACAGCCTGACAACAGCGCTTACACAGAGTTTGTTTACTCTTCATAATTCATTAGCCATGTGCTGCAAGGATGAGCAAATTTTTACAGGTTTTCATCTGTACTCCAGTTGTGGAAAGTGACATGGTAGAAAAGTACAAATCCTCACATTTCTTTATCAAGATCACTCTGAAGTACATTGTTGAATGAATTCTTCTAATACTTTTTAACTCATTGTTATGGTATTGGATTGATATTGGTATCAGCAGTGAGGTCAAGTATCGGTATCGGTATATGGTATCTGAACGACACTAGAATACAGTCCACACTGCTTTTGTACATGTACTTGATCGTGATCCCCCTATCAAACTAAAGGTTAATAATGTGCACACTTGTATTAATTGTCAATTTTCTAGTTGACAAAAGAAGATGTGGGGGCACGTATTTATTGCAACAATCGAATCAATCATCACACTAACACTTGTGCTAGTGACTGACTTGGTTGTGTTAGTAGTAGTCTTTAGGGTAAAGCAATAATATCTCCATGAAGACAAGCAGGTGGCAGTCAACATCCATCCAGAGTTTTAGATGCAGGTAGTGTTGTCACAATACTAAAATTTCAATTTAGTTTTTGATACTATGGAACAGACTTGATACTCTGTACTGATTCTGATATCGTGAAGATATTAAAAACACTCAAAGTAATTTTCAACATTAAATCATAGTACTTTCTTTTATTACCTCTCAGTCGTTCAGGTAGGTCCATGGGTGTATACTAGCCTGTGTCTTATACTTGTTCTGATACAGCTCAAGATCATGAAGGAAAGGTTCATTTCTGTCCTGTGAATATGACTATATAAGAATCGATACCTGCGCAAATGAGTATCTCGTTTCGATACTAGTTACAGTATCGATTAGAGTGAGATTTTCGAAACTGTTGGCAACCCTGTTTACCACACAGAGGCATCAGCCGTTGTTCTCCTGTGTTTACACCACTTTCCCCTTCGGTCCCTTACACATTATCTAGCTGTTGTCGCCAATAGAAAACCAGATGTGCATTTTGTGGCGTAAGCAGAGTGGATTGGTTTGGCGTGGGAGCAGAGCCGAGCATGTAAATGGATGAGTGTCAGATTGAGTGACAGAGTGTAGAGCCGGGTGCTGTCTATAGGATGTCCACACTGAGACAGGACCAGGAGATGAATGCCCCGGCCATGTTGGCAGGTGTCTCAAAACAGGAACAGGCTGAGCTCAGCACGACAGCTCCCAATCACAACAGGAGGGGAGTTGTATAGAAAATAGGAAAATGGATAATGTTGCTGTTGTTGTTTCGGAGTCATGCACATTTATTACACTGAGTATATTGTCTATACATTACAATACACAAATTCTGCAATAAGAGCCAGCAAAATCCTATTTACAAGGTAGTGTTGTCAAAAATATCGAAATATCAGATTTAGATACTCATTTGAGCACGTATGTGTACTAAAAAGTCACATTCACAGGACAGAAATGAGCCTTTCCTGAATAGCTTTAGAATGACCTTGATCTGTATCAGGACAACTATAAGACACATAGACTAGTATACACCCATGGACCACTATGGAACCTACTTAGACAATTGAGGAATTACACCGATATAAGGCCACATCGTAATATAAAAGAAAGTACTTTGATTTAATGTTCAAAATCACATTCTATTGTTTTAATAAAGGGTGTTTTTAATCATTGTGGTATCAAAATAAGTATTAAGTATCTAGTCTATTCCTTAGTATTGAAATCAGGTTTGAAATTTTAGTATTGTGATAGTATTACATGGTACTGTTCTCTGAGCAATCAAAAATGGTCCTTTTGAATCAACCTCGATTGTTGTGTCAAAGTAAAAATATGCTCTTCTCCTGTGCAGTTTTTAAGCTCATAAACCACTGGACTTGTTCTGTGGTGAAATTGTATTCAGAACCTCATATGTTTACTTTCCATTGTTCATTCCTGTTGCCGACTGCAGAGGGAGCTCCGATGCTAAAATGCCTCATTAAATGAGGTGTAGTTTATATTATAGTAACTCTTCCACCCTAATGTAGGGCTGGGCTTTTAATGAAATTAATTTGATTCATTCGTGTTGAGATAGTTGAAATCTCAAAAAATTGCAAAATCGTGACATCAAGGATTAGAAAACTCCTGACTTTCTTACTTGCAAAGCAGGGTTATTGTGCAATTTAAACAGCTGACATAGTAAAAAGATATATGATAATACGAAATGTAAAGATCCTCCTATGTTTGGAAGACTAGCAGTCCCTGCTCTGACTGTGATTTAAAATTGATTAAAATCATAATTGTCTATTGTGTGCAAAAAAAGTTTTTGCCATATCGCCCAGCCCTACCTTATGGTTATAAGTATATTTTCCAAATGAATCTGGTTCCCTTCTCTGGTACCCTGGTGTCCCGTAAGAAGAAGAGGAGGATGGGGACCTACAGTTTGGTCCCAAAGAAGAAAGCCAAAGTGCTGAAGCAGAGATCGATTTTAGAGATGTTTAAACAGCTGGAGCACACTGCCAAGAGCCCAGAGGCCAAACCAGCAAACCTTAACGGTGAGAAGGTGGTGCACATGTCTGAAGAGGAGGGATCTGAGCTGGAGGAGTCTGAGGAGGAGCACAAGCCCCCAGAGGAACCAGCCGCAGGTGGGCCAGGAGCAGGAGAGCGAGGAGTCTGCGGAGGAGGAGGCAGAGGATGAGGGCACAGAGTCTGACCTGAGCACGGGGCCCAGTGTGAGGCAGAAGAAGCAGAAGCAGACACTGAGAGGGGACAAGGCCTGGCTACGGATGTCAAGGAAATGCAAGAAGAAGCTAAAAGCCAAAGTCCTCTGAGGAGAAGCCACTTTCTCAACCCAGTGAATCCTCTCAACCCAGCCCTCGACCCAGAAACATGGAACCCAGAAACGTTGAACCCAAAAACGTGGAACCTAAAAACCCTCAACCTACCAATGTGGAACCCAAAAGCCCCCAACCCGGTGACGTGGAACCCAAATGTAGACACTATCTTAAGTTAGAAAATATGAAATGCTAATCCCAAGGTGATCAAAAGCTCGTTTGCATATTATGTCCACTTTAAAACACTCTTTATACCTATTATTGACATCTACTGTTTTAGATGGCCACAAGGGACACTGGCACTGTCCAGGTGGTAGAGTGGTTGGCAGTTCAGCCCTTCAATGACCATTGCATACTTTTATTGTGTCCTTGGGCAAGTCACTTCCCTCACCTTACCTCCTGTATCACTGTCACATCTATTCTACAGTGACTTTTAAACATGGACCACAAAACTTCTCTACTAAACACACTTAAAGGTGAACTATGTAACTTTTCTAGAGGAGGGTTTTCCACCTGCTTGTCTTCATGGAGATGTCATCGCTTTGCCTGAAATATTCCACAGCCTGGCACTGGCGCTTATCTATCTCGCATTTATCCATTTACAGAAAATGAATTCTTACGTTGAGTGGGCTTGAATCTCCACAGATCTGACGACACAGTTTCGATATGATGCTAATGGAGAAATCGTTATTACACCTTGGTGCAGGTCAAATATCGTGTGGTAAAATAAAACGGAGATTTGTAGCTCAGATCTATTGTACATTTCGAGTGACTTTGCCGCGGGCTGTCTTCTTGCTGATTGTTTTGGTGGGTTGCCAGCTCCTAATCACAATATGCTCAGATCTGGAACGCTCTGAAAATAGCCTGTTATTTTTAGTCCCCTGTGAATTCCACTTTTTCTTCATCTTTGCAGAGTCTGGTCCCTGGCGTCAAATTATTGTTTGTTCTTGTTTCCAGCCCGCAGCTACACCATATGGCTCTATGGAGTGGGAATCAAAAACAGTGAAAATATATTGCTTTCTCCCCAAGCTCCTCTTAAAATGCTCTTTTTCTCCTAAAATGAATCGCACTTTTCAGGACTTTATATTAGGTAGTTGTTGACGGTGTGCAATTTTGACACACGCTTCAGTTACCGTTACAAGGGAAAAAGCGATGCATACACTATGGAGTTGTGAAGTGAAGTTCTCTATTCATCAAACAAGAGACAGTTACCTTTTAAAAGCGTATTTTTAACCACAAATTGGATCAAACATGTAGTAATAATCTAGGACAACACAGGATTACCAGTGTGGGTATCTCATTAAACGCAAATCACCGCTACCTTAGCCTATCCCAGCTTCTTGCCTTAACCTTGTACACAAACACAGAAAAAAGTACAAGGATGTGACAAAGTGGGCCTTTGTCCCTTTCAATCACTATTACCTTTTAATTTAATCATCAAACACACCTGCTGCTTTAAAGATATTTTATTTGGGTATATATATTCATCCACTTAGCTGGATCTCCACATGGTCCAGACAAAGAGGGGAGGTGCCCGAGGTCAGCCATTTTTAAAGACTTGGGAGTGGCCCTGGGCTGGACCATGTGGAGGGGAGAACTGAGTTAAGTTCTTTTTTTGTATTTTGTAATGTTTAAGTGTTTATAGTTTTATTTTAAACACTTTTTGAAGTAAAGGGAGGGCCTGATCAGTAAAGTATAATCTGAGATCCTGCTAAAGTTGCACATACCGTACCTCAGAAGTAAATGGTTTTTACCTGGGGGAGGTGCTTCTGGGTATAAAGGCAGGGCAAACCAGTCTTTCGGAGAGACCATTAGTGTTGTCAGGTACATGTGGGGTGCTTCCTCAGTTTCTTTATTTCTGTTGCTTTTTGCTTATTTTGAGCAGCTATTTTTTGTAAATATGTTTGGGGTTTTTTCCCACACATTTCCTCGGTGAGCAGTAATTAAATTGTATTAATTGGGAAGGTTTCTGAGTCCGCCTCCTACTTCGACCACGTCAGGCCAGCTTCTCCACAAAGGAAAAATATTTATATAAACGCAGATTACACTTGTGGATCATGAGTTTAATCTGCCTTTTACATAAATAATAACCAAAAAGGCCAAATCTTCAGCTAGCTCAGTCACTCACTAACTTCTTGTTTATGCTGTTGTCCCCATATCAATCCTTATAAGGTCAACTAAGACTTCATCGACTGCAGCCTTAGAGAGAATAATGTAATGGGGGAGTTAGCCTGCTGCCCTGTACCTCTGCACAGACCAGGACACGGTGACGAGAAAGTCTTCGTCGGAGCCTAACATCTCGATCAGTTTGGAGCGACTCGGGGAGCTGATGGTCCACAGAGAGTTTGAACTGCCTTTGAGCTCAGTCTTAAACAACACCAAATCTTCATCTAACTCACTAACTTCTCCTTTCTGCTGTTGTCCCATATAAATCCTTATAATCTCAATAAAATTAGTCACCAAGCAATACAAATTTTGGTTGACTAAGACTCCATCGACCGATTAAGCCAGCCCTTGTCCTTGCAGTCTATCACTTAGCTGAGCATTTTCACACCTCCTCCATGCCGCCATTAGAGTCAGCGTGATTGTGTTAATGAGGCCTAATCAATCACCAGAGCTGCTGTTAATTGATTCTCACAGTGAAGTGAATAGGCAACACAAAACCTGTTTAAAGGATGCATAGAATAGTCCGGTGTAAGAGCTGTCCTTGGTGCTGAAGGGCGGTGTCCAGTGAAGGTCAAATAGCATTACAAATAATACGCTGTTAGCCAGTGGTGGGTAGAGGAACAACCTTTGTGGCTTACTTCAAAATCATATTATTCAACTAGAAGTGGTCCAAGAAATTACTCAGGTAAGAGTAAAGTACTATTCAAGTAGGCGTAACTCTCGGGACATAACATCTGATTTTATAAAGACAAAACATCAAATAATGCACAAAATTTGGTTTCAAAGGATAGACACAAAAATTACAGTAACATAAATCATATCTGAAGGAACGATGAAAGAAACACAAATGTTCAAATCATTTCATATTGGCAACATAAAGCTTTTGTCACTTGTAGATTTATTCACAGTGGGAAGAGGAACCCAACCCTTTACTCAAGTAAGCGTACTTTTACTTCAGTGCAAATATTACTCAAGTAGAAGTAAAAATATGCTGCTAGAAAAGTTCTTTAAAAAGTCAATTTAACAAAGCAAATTTAATTCAGTACTACCAATGTCTGCTGTTAGCTCGGGAAAACCCAGAACTAACCATTGTTAAATATTTGACCTCCCATATTACCATCTTTTATCAAACTAAGTTGAATCAAAGCCTGATGCATTCAAAATTCAAAATTATTACAGGGTTAAACTGTCTTCATATAAACACTTCACACTTTGACAAAGTGGATCAGCTTTAATCACAAGAAGTCTTCATACGTCCTATTGTACTGTTAAATGTGAAAGCGCTGTCCTTGGTGCTGAAGGCTTGTGTCCAGTAAAGGTCAAATAATAATAACGGTGCATTCCAGCGGCCCTCGGATGTCAGAACTTGGATCTCGGAATGATTTAATCTCTGAGTTCAATCCCTGTACCAGTTGTCAAGTCAGGAAAAACGATGGACAGTATATTGCAGTACAAATTCAGAAATACATACTAAGAAACACATAGAAAAATGCTCAAATCAGTCAAAATGAGGATGCAATTAAGTTTCTTTTGTAACCCGGTCATTGTTAGAAAGTTAATAGTTAATCAAGCAGCGTTTAAAAGGGAATTTTGACTTTTGCTGACATTAGCACTACATACACATTAGCCACATTAGCATTTATCACTGAAGAGGCTCAACCGCTGTGCACAAAGAGGTTCACAGAAGGGGGTGAACAGGAGGGAGCAACTAAAGGGAAAATAACACAAGTGCAGTGGTCCCTCGTTTATCGCGGAGCTTATGTTCTAAAAATAACCCGCAATAGGCAAAATCCACAAAGTATTCAGCTTTATTTTTTACATTTATTATATGTTTTAAGGCTGTAAAACCCCTCACCACACACTTTATACACTTTTCTCAGACAGGCATTAACATTTTCTCACATTTCTCTCGTTTAAACACTCTCAAAGTTCAAACCTTCGTATATTATCTCCCTCTTCCTCGATGATGCTTTAAATGTGTTGTTCTCGTGCCTCTGCTCCAGCTGTATCCACAGAGGCGCCTCTCCGTGCACAGAAACACTTTTGAGTCCAAAGCGTTTCTAAAATCTGTCGGTGCAGATCGTTTCATCGACATTGTGGGTTTTGTCGGGGAGAAAACTTGCAAACATACAGCACTTTAGAGTCACACTGAGATCCAACATTTTTGTAAATTTGTCTGAACAGATTCTGTACTGTACAGGAGACACGGAGGAGACTGATGGACAATGGTCTTGAGTCCCTCAGCCAATCAGGACGCAGGACACAATACACGTTCATACGATGTAAAAAAAAAAAAAAGCATTTTAAGTGAATAGATGAATAAGAAGAGCATCACAGAATAAATAATAAAAAAAAAAATCATAAATAAAAATAACAAAATCAACAACAAAATAATAAAAAAAAATTAATTAATTAATCACACAAATTTTGAGTGAATAGATGAAGAAGAGCATCACTCAATAAATAATAAAATATTAATAATAATAATAAAAGGGGTTGGCTTAGTTTCAAAAAAGTCAATAAATGTTTGCCACTTTCTATAAAATTAGTTTAAAATACCCTTCTTAGAATATCTAATATTTTCAACTTTCAAAAAGGACATAACCTCATTAATCTATTGAGTGCTGGATGGGGATTTTTTTTATTTCCAATGTAAGAGCAGATGGCGTCTTACAACAAGAGAGGTAAACGCCAAAACCTGTAGCGGTAATGTTGAATACCCAGGGAAATCTTTCATAGTAAACCTTTTCAAACCTGCCTACAACTTTTTCCCATTAAAGTTGTGCAGAACTTTGAATGTTAATAATTGAAAGAGGTGACCCCACAAGACACTGCTGTGATCAGACCCATTAAAGACGTATGGGAAAGGCAATTATTCACGCTACCATTTTTTTCAATGACAATCAGATCAATAACATTAACCTTACAGACCCCTGTCAAAGCACATCTCCGATCAATGCTAGTTCTTGTGGATTAGCAGGTCTCTGTTCAGCTGAATGCTAACTACCAAACAAAACTATACTATTTCAACGATGTCACCTTGAAAGAAAAAATCACTTTGTAAAGGAAAGTTTTATAACTATATAAACTTTATTGATCCACACAAGATAATCCAATTCATTTTTTTATACAGCACATTTAAAAACAACTTCTGCAGCCTAAAGTGCTTCACATAAAAAGTGAAAAATTAAATGAAATAAAATACAGATAAAACGGGATACAAAGGGAAAGAACAATAAAACACCAAGATATCCTGTCTAGCTAGTGTTAAATGCCAGGGAGGAGGTATAATGGTAAATACTGACATTTATATAGTGCTGTACTACCTTCAACCTGTACACTCTCACACACCAGAATGCGCAGACTCTGGGAACACTGGGGCTTGTCTCGCTCAAGTGTTTTGCCAAAGAACACAACATCAGCGTTCATCTGCTTTATTAGTACTAGTTTGAGCAATAATTCATGTCTTGGTAATGATACTCTCGCTAACCCTAGTCGTTTTGCGAGTGTCTCAGAGATTCTTTCAAGTATGAGTGTTGCCAGTTAGCATTTTGATATTACATATTTTTAACATTAGGTATTTCACTGGTTTGGCCACTAGAATTGTCAAAAGTATCGAAAATCAGATACGAATTGATACTAAAGCTAGTACCAAAATTACATACTAATATGAGTGTCAGTGCTAAAGTCACATTCACAGATATGAAACTTTCCTGAGTGATCTTGAGCTGTATCAGAACAACTATGGAATCACATCAGGTTTGTGAAGTTGTAGTATATTGTTGTATCATGATTTGTATATTTATGGAAAATTACTGTGCGGGAGAATGATCTTGAGCTGTATCAGAAAAGATAAGTTTAAAACCTAGTACACACCCATGGACCACTATGTACCCTACTGGACGACTGAGGGATTACACAGATATAAGACCACGTGGGAATATAAAATAAAGTACTATTTCATGTTGAAAATCACATTCTGTTGTCTAAATAATATTCTTTTTATTATCTTTGTGGTGTCATAATTGAAATTTTAGTGTCATGATAACAAATAAACTCAAATATGAGATTATAGCTGAGAGGCCTAAGTAAAGCAAGAGTACTGCGATGTGTATATTTTGAATTACAAGCAGATATTTCCCCTGGTGCAGCCATCTTAATTTATCAATCAAACATCAAGGACTCTCCGGACAGCAAATCCAATATGTGATTAAAATACATGGGCCTGTTTATAGCGTCCTGCTTCCTATTAGCTGTATAAGCTTTCAGTCAGGAAAAGATCTTTATTCTCTATGAATTCTATTACAACGTTCAAAATTCAGACTTACAATAGCAGAAGTCCTTTTTTATGTAGACTATGCTTTTAAAGTTAAGAAAGGTACTGCAAACGTATCTGAACCTGAGTTGCCAGTGCTTAAAGTACACATATGAATTTTTCTCATTCTCAGTGTATGGACAGGCCTCATGTGAAAGCTCAGAACCTCACAGTTTACTAATTTATAGAGTCCTTTCAGGTTTAAAACAGCTGGATTTCAGTTTTAAAATTGGCAACCCCAATGAGAGGCTCGTGTGAGGCGGTGACTGGTTAATTGTCTTAAGAACCAAAGCATCTCAAAATGCTCTGTTCCACCTTGTGATGTCATGAAGCAGTGCTTTTCAACAGCTGCCTTTTACTTTTTGTTTGGTAGAAATTGGCAATAGTAGGGCTGAAAATAGCCAAATGATTCTAGTGAAGGTGTGTGGAGTTTAAAAACACAGTGGAGCACTTCCTGTATCACCACATGACATCACAAGGTGGAACAGAGTGTTTTCTGTTTGAGAGAAGAGCTCAGCCCAAATATGCAGGATTTGTGTGAAACAAAACACAACTCCTCGTATGTTTTTGATGAGGAAACATCATTATAACAGATTTTAAAAATAACTTAACATGGGCCCTGCAAAGTTAAAAGTTCGATTAGAGCAAGTTATGGTTTTGTATTTAATTAATTTACTCATTTTCTAGTAAACAACAAACTAGTTGCAAATATAATTCTAATATTTTTGGTTATATAAATATTCTTTGTGTCCAGACCGGATACATTATAGTGACAGGATTGAGAATGAAAGTACAGGGTCATAACAATAGTTTGTGCTCAAGCGGGATTTGAACTGGCAACCCTACAGTTCACAGACAGATACTCAAAGGTGCACTGTGTGACGTTTTTGAAATGCTAAACATTGCCGAGACTGAAACATCCAATTCATATCCAGAGTATGGCATTAAAGTTTTCCTGCATTTATTAGGTTAGGTGTTTTATGTGTGCAATAGCAAATCTCTGCACTGATTTTTTTTTTTCTTTTTTTTTTTGCACTGATGATATTTTCTTCTGTAATGCGTATGGTATTTGTTTATTTCAATTTAAAGCTGATGAGAGACTGGCAGCTCGGGTGGAATTTGAACCACCAACCCTCCAGTTCATAGTCACATACTTAACCCACTGCACCACTCTCTACTGTATTGTCTTATAACACATGAGGTATTTAACGCTGGTGAGAGACTGGCACCAATGAGCAGAGTATAATAGCCTTTCTTAGCTGTGACATGTGCTGCGTTTGTCCCCCGCGGCTCTGCTGACGACGCAGTATCGGCCTTCATCGCTCTTCACGTCCGCTCGCTCCTTTTCCTCCTCTTCCTCCTCTTCCTCACCCAACGAACCTCTCAGACTCACAATGAAGAGGTCAGCCATGTTTTAGCAGATATTGTTGTGTAGGTTAACTGACCCCAAACAGCGAGCGTATAGCACCTCTTGAGTTTCAGAATGATGGAAAATTGGGACCGTTGCTATAGCGATTAACAGTTTAAACAAAATCTTTTAAAGGGAGAAATAAGTCCTCATGTGTTTTAAATAACAGGAAGGTCAAAGTTATGAATTACTGATCAGGTGTATTTATTTATAAGGCGCTGAACTCTATTCTTTCCCATGTATTTGTCCAATAATCAGGAAGTCCGCGTTATCATGCTAGTTGTTGCTTGCGTTACGCCGCTCTGGTCTCTGAAAGCCGTGTAAAGAGCTTAGAAACTCATCGCAGTGAATAATTAGTATGCTCAGAATGCATAAGTTAAATGAGGAATAATTTCAGACCACTGCAAACTCCTTAAATTAACTATTTTTTTTGGCGTTTTTAAGAAAAAGTCACATACAGCATATTTAAGTTGACCACACATGCAGAGGGAGACAAAAAGGAACACTTATTTATCTTATTCAAACATGACTTTTTAGTAGAAACCTGAGTAAATGCATCACAATGAGCAGGTGGGAGTGCTGTCGATTTCCAGTGTCAGCAAGAAACTCAAAGCCCCACAGCCAAAACTGTAAGAAGCAGCTAAAAAAAAAACCTTTGTCATTTCATATTTTCAGGACAAACTTCTGCTGAGTCCGCCATCTTTGAACCACAGCTCAGGCAAACGTCATACCAAAACTAAACCCGCTACACAGAATCAGCCCATGCACCGTGTTTTCCGGACTATAAGTCGCGCTTTTTTCCACAGTTTGGCCGACTTATACTCAGATCCGACTCATATGTGAAATTATTAAAGTACATAATTTCACATCTTCGAGGCCACGGGAAAACGGTGCATCTACTTCCAGAGCAGGCGGAGTTGTTCAGAAGTGACACCGAGGATGAAGAATTAAATTTAGTGATTTGGAGTGAGATCGTTAACATACAAGACATTATTCAGTTGGTTGTCTGTGCTTCATGTAGTGTTCACGTATGTGTTATGTAACAGTGGATTATATACGTTACAGTACCACTAGATGGCGGTGCTGTGTTTGTAATACCTGTAAGAAAATTTACTTGACTTGTTTTCTTTTATACGTTTCATATTTAAGTTCCCCTTATTTATTTCCCCTTCATTTATAAGACCATAAAGGTGATCATTTTTCATTTGGAACAATATGGTTAATGTTTAATTTATCATAAGTTTAAGGTCACAAAAACTACTTCCTGTTTTCCAGTTGAGCCTTTTAAGATTTTACGCTAATCGACAGAGCACTATTTAAGAAACAACTGAAAAGAAAAATATAAAGTTTTCGGTTCACTGTTTGTTTTACTAGCAGACCAGAGTGGTATGTATATTTTTCTGTGCGTTCATGTAGTTTTGTGTTTATATGTGATATGAGTTAGACCTTATGTTATATTTGATGTGTTTGCTAGTTCCACGGTGTGAACTGTGATGAAGAAGTAAGACCACAGTAAACATCAGTGTAAAGAACTCTCATGTCTGTCGTGTTTGTGGACAAACCGGCATATGTTATGTTAGCGTAGTTGTCTAATTAACTGCCAGAAAGTTTGTTGTCCATCTGTTATGTTAGCGTGCTCTGCTGCTATTCAGCCTGTTTTATTGTCGTTATTCTTATAACTTTCCTTTAAAGATAAAATGTCTGTTCTTGATCTCGGATTTTGTACAATAAATTTCCCTCCAAAATGTGACTTATAGTCCAGCACGACTTATATATGTTTTTTCTTCTTTATTTTTCAATTTTTTTTGCAACTTATACCCCAGAGCGACGTGCAGTCCGGAAAATACGGTAATAGTGTTGTCACGATTTCGATACCAAGGAATAGACTTGATATTATTACAGATTGTAATATCATGATGATAATTATATTTAGACAACAGAATGTGATTTTCAACATTAAATGGCAGTACTTTACACTACTTTTTTTTTATATTATCTTGTGGTGTTATATCTGTGTAATACCTCAGTCGTCCAGTAGGTTCCATAGTGCTCCGTGGGTGTGTACGAGTCTAATACTTGTTCTGATACAGCTCAAGATCATTCTAAAGCTTCAGAAAAGGTTCAATTCTGTCTTGAGTTGGGCAGTGTACAACAGTTTAAACAACGTCAACTTTCCATCATCAGAACACGAACCAAACTTGAACATAAGAGTATTAGCTTGAGCGTACAACATCCTGCATTGTCTATAAATATTATCATCATCTGCCATGTCCTCAGAGTTGATATGTCCAAGATATTTCATTTTACTTGTAACCGGCCGAGTTCTCAGCGAATCTTGCATTTTCAAACGATACAGGGTAATATGGTGGTCCAAATACGTTATGTGCTAACAGTCACTATCCCATAGAAGTGTAATATCCCCCATCTGCAGTATTTCTCATAATTGTAAAATCGTAATTAGACTCTAAAATAACAAATGACTTTCTGTTTTATTTAGTCTTGTCTGACCATGTTGGAGAGCCAGACTCCTCTGTGTCTGCCTCGTTGTTCAGGGCAGTGCAGCTCTATTGATTAGGCCTGATGCAGATGTTGTGTCATTTCAGAATCCAGAAAAATTAGATTTTCTCTTGTACATTAGACACAGACATTTTAGGCCTGTAAGAATCATTGGACAAAAGGGTTGTGAAAAGTATCGAAAATGGGATACTAATCGACATTAAAACTAGTATGGAAACTACATACGCATTTAAGCAGGTATTGATACTAAAAAAGTCACTTTTTCAGGACAGAAATTAACCTTCCTTGAATAGCTTTAGAAAGATCTTGAGTTGTATCAGAACAAATATTAGCCCACATAGGCTAGTATCAGAAACATGTGAGTAATCTGAAGTCGCGTCATTATTCAAAGTGTATTATCGTCTTCTTCATTTTGCCTCCAGTCACATAGAATTTAGAAGAAGTTGAAATAAAAGTGCTTCAGTATTTCATTCAGATGGAGCTGATGAAATGACTTTTGTCAATTTGGAGATTTTTGTTGTAATATGCCCTTGCTCCATGCCAGGAAAGGCTTGTTCCTGTGTTGTTTTAAATAAAGTTTTCCAAACTTGATCAGCAGTGCTGAGGTGTGACATCACACAGGAGATTGTAAGGGTTCCCTGGTGATGGTTGTCATGGCATTGGTCGCTATGGCTCGAGGCCGTTACAGACGTATGCCCCGCACTGACCCTGCTGAGCCCAAACGCCGCCGTCGCAGGACGAGGCGCAGGGCTCGCAGGGCAGGTCGCCGGGTTACCCGTCGCAGGCGTTAAGGCCCCATGACCAGACTTTAGCTAATAAACATTTAGCATTCACCTTGAGACAGACCTTGTCATTTTATTTTTATTAAATTTTATTTATGAAAATGTTTTGTGAAAAGTTCAGTTTAGATTGTGTTGTGATACTTTTGAATTGTGTTGTGACATAGTGCAGGTTTAATATTAACTGTATCATTTAGGGTCTGACCAATATGGATTATTTGGGGGCGATACTAATATCAATATAATATATTCATGATGATAATTCTATTTAGACAACACAATGTGATTTTCAACATTAAATGGCAGTACTTTACACTACTTTTTTATATTATCTTGTGGTGTTATATCTGTGTAATACCTCAGTCGTCCAGTAGGTTCCATAGTGCTCCGTGGGTGTGTACGAGTCTATGTGTCTTATACTTGTTCTGATACAGCTCAAGATCATTCTAAAGCTTCAGAAAAGGTTCAATTCTGTATTGTGAATGTGACTTTTTTAGTATCGATACCTGCTCAAAGTATGTAGTTTCCATACTACTTTTACTAGTATGGTCAGAACAAGTCTTGCAGGTTTATAGATTTAAAAAACACATGCAGATATTTTCATCATAATTATTTTTATATAACAGGTTTGTCAAAGAAAGTATTAAGACTATCCTGAGATCTGTGCTTCTTTTGCGGGATGACAGATTGTGCAAATTTGTTTAGTTTCAAGTAAAATAAAACTAGATCCACCAACAAAATATCAAGACCAACTCTGACAGATTTAAAAAAGTGATTTCCTCGGCTTCCAGCTCCGTTTGAATGAATTAACGTGATTTTAATTTGACTTTATGCTTCTGTGTTTATGGTGCATGTTTTGAGATTCCTATTTAAGTGTTTCTATATAAAATTAGCAATGGGGTAACACATTTTATTTGGCTTTAGTAAATCATGAACAAAGACTTAAAGGATATTATGTAAAACTGACTCTTTGGAGCTTTCTACAATGTTATAATGTTGTTTACTCAATTCATCTTTATTCCAAACTTATGGTCCATTTTTAAAACAGACAAGGACAGTATAAACTCTAAATATTTATGATTTAAAAAGACAGCTATACCCGTGTCTGCACATCTTGGACTGAAGTGGACTGCACTGAATCTTATGTTTGTGAGTGACATAATTATTTCATTTTCTGCCTTGTTCACCCTGCAAATAAAACCGTACATTAAAGTTCTTAGTACATCTTGCAAAGTGACTCGTGCAGTGACAAACATCTCGGTCGCACTAGTCCATTGCGCCCTCCTCAAGAGCACCCGTAAAGCGTCATTATAAGCCACCTGCAGCTTTTGGAGACTTTTTTTATAATGAGTCCAGAGTTGGGCAGTGTACCACAGTTTAAACAATGTCAACTTTCCATCATCAGAACACGAACCAAACTTGAACATAAGAGTATTAGCTTGAGCGTACAACATCCTGCATTGTCTGTAAATATTATTATCATCTGCCATGTCCTCAGAGTTGATATGTCCAAGATATTTAATTTTAGTTGTAACCGGCCGAGTTCTCAGCGAATCTTGCATTTTCAAACGACACAGGGTAATATGGTGGTCCAAATACGTCATGTGCTAACAGTCACTATCCCATAGAAGTGTAATATCCCCCATCTGCAGTATTTGTCATAATTGTAAAATCGTAATTAGACTCTAAAATAACAAATGACTTTCTGTTTTATTTAGTCTTGTCTGACCATGTTGGAGAGCCAGACTCCTCTGTGTCTGCCTCGTTGTTCAGGGCAGTGCAGCTCTATTGATTAGGCCTGATGCAGATGTTGTGTCATTTCAGAATCCAGAAAAATTAGATTTTCTCTTGTACATTAGACACAGACATTTTAGGCCTGCAAGAATCACTGGACAAAAGGGTTGTGAAAAGTATCGAAAATGGGATACTAATCGACATTAAAACTAGTATGGAAACTACATACGCATTTAAGCAGGTATTGATACTAAAAAAGTCACTTTTTCAGGACAGAAATTAACCTTCCTTGAATAGCTTTAGAAAGATCTTGAGTTGTATCAGAACAAATATTAGCCCACATAGGCTAGTATCAGAAACATGTGAGTAATCTGAAGTCGCGTCATTATTCAAAGTGTATTATCGTCTTCTTCATTTTGCCTCCAGTCACATAGAATTTAGAAGAAGTTGAAATAAAAGTGCTTCAGTATTTCATTCAGATGGAGCTGATAAAATGACTTTTGTCAATTTGGAGGGTTTTTGTTGTAATATGCCCTTGCTCCATGCCAGGAAAGGCTTGTTCCTGTGTTGTTTTAAATAAAGTTTTCCAAACTTAATCAGCAGTGCTGAGGTGTGACATCACACAGGAGATTGTAAGGGTTCCCTGGTGATGGTTGTCATGGCATTGGTCGCTATGGCTCGAGGCCGTTACAGACGTATGCCCCGCACTGACCCTGCTGAGCCCAAACGCCGCCGTCGCAGGACGAGGCGCAGGGCTCGCAGGGCAGGTCGCCGGGTTACCCGTCGCAGGCGTTAAGGCCCCATGACCAGACTTTAGCTAATAAACATTTAGCATTCACCTTGAGACATTTTGTCATTTTATTTTTATTAAATTTTATTTATGAAAATGTTTTGTGAAAAGTTCAGTTTAGATTGTGTTGTGATACTTTTGAATTGTGTTGTGACATAGTGCAGGTTTAATATTAACTGTATCATTTAGGGTCTGACCAATATGGATTATTTGGGGGCGATAGTAATATCAATATACTTGGTTTTGGAGCTGCCAACCGTCGATATATCAGCAGATATCTAAATTAAGATGACATTTACTGTTATTCTGCCTCTTTACAGTAATTTTAAAGTCAGTCAGTTGGCCTATGTTACGGCCCTAGGCCTAAAGTTACCTTCTTATTTGTTCACTTTTTGTGTGTCCCCAAAATCTTCATTCCTCCCCTACATCCATGGCTTTTGGACCCCTTCGACGCCATTGGAGGACCAGTTTCCAGCCTTGGCCAATCAAGGGGCCTACCTTCAGCCACCTCCCTCTATTTCAGAAGATTGGGGACACCTGTTCGGGGCTACTGGCCTGAGGTGGACAGTAAGCCAATTCGTTTGGATATATGTGCCTCCTTCGTTCTAGTCACTACCAGGGGTAGTGACTATTTGGTTTAGAGACCCTTTGATGGTCAGTACTGACTTTGTTTGTTGCTTGTAAGATGTTTGTTTGTTTGTCACTCTAAATATGTATTTTAGTTAATATGACCTTTATTTTCTTTTGTTTAACCCTTGCAACCCTTAATTACTTCTTAATTTACCATTTTTCCACCTTGATTGTTTTTTTGTTTTTTTTGTTACTTCCCTGTGTAAAAACTAGCTGGGTTGTAACATCCTAATTTTTGAATAACACTAGATGGGACAGTGCCTATGTTTCTTCAGCTCAATGTTCTCACAGTCATGTTTTCTGACATTTTCATATATATATTTTTGAAAGTAAATCCATAAGCCCTTACGCTCACTCTGGCCCTAACCTGAACCATGACCCGTCCAGAGCAATAAACACGTGGTGTTGTTGCAACTGGACAAAACGTTTTTGAGAGAGGACGTCATCCAAGCTGCTTCGATATTTACATTTATTTCAATTTCAGCATCTTTTTGACAATAATGAGAAAATAAGCATGTACCTGACTCCACTGCTTTCTATGATGTTATGGTTTATTCTGTATCGGGTGCATTGGTGTTGGTTTAACATGGACAAAAAGATGTTCAATGCCAAATGTGTATTTGATAAATGATAAACTCTCAGAAACATGTGAGTAATCTGAAGTCGCGTCATTATTCAAAGCGTATTATCGTCTTCTTCATTTTGCCTCCAGTCACATAGAATTTAGGAGAAGTTGAAATAAAAGTGCTTCAGTATTTCATTCAGATGGAGCTGATAAAATGACTTTTGTCAATTTGGAGATTTTTGTTGTAATATGCCCTTGCTCCATGCCAGGAAAGGCTTGTTCCTGTGTTGTTTTAAATAAAGTTTTCCAAACTTGATCAGCAGTGCTGAGGTGTGACATCACACAGGAGATTGTAAGGGTTCCCTGGTGATGGTTGTCATGGCATTGGTCGCTATGGCTCGACGCCGTTACAGACGTATGCCCCGCACTGACCCTGCTGAGCCCAAACGCCGCCGTCGCAGGACGAGGCGCAGGGCTCGCAGGGCAGGTCGCCGGGTTACCCGTCGCAGGCGTTAAGGCCCCATGACCAGACTTTAGCTAATAAACATTTAGCATTCACCTTGAGACAGACCTTGTCATTTTATTTTTATTAAATTTTATTTATGAAAATGTTTTGTGAAAAGTTCAGTTTAGATTGTGTTGTGATACTTTTGAATTGTGTTGTGACATAGTGAAGGTTTAATATTAACTGGTTTATTAAATGGTTTATTCTGTACGGGGTGCATTGGTGTTGGTTTAACATGGACAAAAAGATGTTCAATGCCAAATGTGTATTTGATAAATGATAAAGTCTCAGAAACATGTGAGTAATCTGAAGTCCCAGTTTAGCTTAGATCTTAGCTCAGCCTTTGATACTGTGGACCATAAGACTCTGTGAGACCGGAGACTGGAAAGCTGCGTGGGTCTTTCAGGCGCAGTGCTGGCACGGCTCTCATCTTATTTATCAAAACAAGCTTTTTCAGTTGTAATGGAATAATTCTCATCATCTTTTGCATTCCTCAAGGTTAAATTCTCAGTCCACTTTTACTCACAATTGGTCATATTTTTTAGAAAACACTGTTTTCATTCTTACACAGACGATACACAACTATACTTACCTCTGGCTAATCATGATCCCAGCGCTTTATCATGTGTTTCAAAACACTTTGTCTCTAAACAGAAATCAATGTTGTTTTTTCCAACAAATGCAAGGAACTATTTCAAAAACAGTCTTGAGAATTTATTGCCCCGCAGCCTTATGATTGTCAAATTACAAAAATAGCTCAAACTTGTTTCTTGCAAATTAGAAACATTGGAAAAATTAAACGTTTTCATTGACCTGCTAACCTACCCTCACCCTGCTCTTGTCACTTCAAGGCTAGATTAATGAAATGTTTTATATGCAAGAATCAGGCAAAACTCTCAGAAACGTCTCCAAACTGTACAGAACTGCACAACTCTGTAGACTGTTGACTAATAAAAAGACACATGAGCACATGACACTGATACTAGCCTCCCTACGCTGGCTCCCATCAACTTTTGAGTTGATTTTAAAATTGTATTAATATCTTTTAAAGTGCTTCATGGCCTCGGCCTTTGTTACATTACTGACTCCATCTTCTCTATCAGAGCCCAAAGCTTACCTGAGGAACCACAAACGGCTGACAGTGTAGGCACTTTACATGTCAGTTAAAATGCCCTTGTAAAGAGTGGCATTTGTACAGCAGCAGTTATTTTTATTCTGTACTGCACTATTTTGATCTGTGCCTTACGGATGCTGTTTATCTGTAGGTAAAGCACTTTGTAACTCTGTTAAGAAAAGTACTATATAAATAAAGTTATTATCCCCCTCTCTGTGCGCTCCTCACAGCCCCAGCGCTGATGTCTTACACTCCTGTTCTGTGCCTGACCTGCTCTGAGCACTGTTTGGCTTCTATAAGTTAGAATGGCTTGAAGTCCACTATGAGTGAAAATGTTTTTGCCTGAATTACAAATTATAGTCTACTTACATTAACATTATGGCTAGCTATGTGCTTTGTGAGATTATTGCATCTACTGTCAGTAAAATACACCAGGAGACAGCAAATGATCTCAGCTCTGTTCAAACTTTTCTGGGGGATACTCCAGATCTCCCGCTTTTTATGTTAATATTATTTGCTGATATATGTTGAGTCCGAAATTCTCCTTCCCCTCATCATATAATCTGGACCCCCCATTGCCCCTTGTATGAAAATTCCTTGGGCCAGCTGTAAAATAAATCTAACTACTTTTTTTAACTTGTTAATTAACTGTTTCTGTATTTATTACTTATTCAAGTCACAAATACTGCATATCCATTTGCCTAGATGTAAATATAAGGCTGTGTAACTGTGCATTTTGTGATAAAATAACATTTTAAGTCCATCATACCTTTTAATTTACCCTGTTGAGGACCACATAAAATGATGTGGAGGGCCACATTTGGCCCGGGGGCCTTGAGTTTGACACATGTGCCATAGACTGTATATATAAATGGACGTAGCTAACCTGCTAGCCACCCTGTTTGAAATAGGAAGTGACCATGGGCGTGCTTCCAGCTCCATAGGCTCCAATTCACTATACAAAAGTGTCACCTCTCCCTCTGTAACTGCTGCTGTGAGCCTCCTCATTTTGTTCTTAAAATGTCTATATTTACTGTCAAAAAAACTGTTCTCGCCGCGCTGTTTACCAAAAAGACTCATGACAAGTGTTTGACTTTTTTCTGCTCTGATCAGAGGGGAGAGAGTGTGGACAAAGAGCTTCACAGTCTTTGCCTCCTCTGTGCCTTCTCCAACTTCCCCTTTCTCACAGCAGTCTTTTATTTAGACACATTGACTCAACTTCAGCATTTTTTTACAGACATGACATGTCAAATGCACTTTCACTCGCGCCCACCCTGTTACCCTGTTAGCCACGTACACACAATACAAGCGTACAGTTTATTAGATGATAAAATATAAGCATAATTTTATTTACATTTACCCACTCCACTACATGATCCCGGTATTTTTATTTCGCTGTCGTGTCTGTGAATTAAGAACATTACTGTGAACTGTGAACAATAACAGACAAATCAGGCACCGTGGTTCCCCGAGGTCACTCCCGCCAGAGTTCACAACAGGTTTGATTGACGGTGTTGCTAATCACCCAATCTGTGCTGAACCAGAGGTGTGGGGGCGAAAAGGGGCGTTACCTTCATCAGTCTCGCTCTGGATTGGCTCTGTGGTTGCTATGATACTCACGGGCGGAATTCCAGATATGGGCTTCAAATTCGCCGCTATAACCGCTAGTTTCAACGAGCTTCATTTGACTGGAGCTGATGGGCGACGTCACACTCACAGTCCACTTCTTTATACAGTCTATGGTTGACCCTCCACCAGAAAAATGACATAGCGCACCTTTAATATTACTGGTATCACTGGTTTCTGGGATTTTCTTTGTGCCCGTCTCTCTGTGCAGCTCGTCCTCGGCCCCGCCCCTATCCGTTTGTCCCATTCACTGCCACATCATCACATTGTGTACCATTATACTTTCAAATCCCGGCAGTATTAAACAGGCGTCGCACGAGGAGCACATTTAGATGCTAATTCCTGTGCCGTATTCTGCGCCGAGATGCGATTTAACCTCTGAAAATTCCCCCTAAGTCGTCCGCTGGCGACAAAAGCTACAGACAGACATTGACGACGCACTTAAGAGATTTGTGTTATCCTGTACTGTACAAGCTGGCATTATCCCGGAGTGAGATCCAAGCCAGGAACGCTACGACTTGGCAAAGAGGATGAGACGCAGCATGTGTCCCTCAGGCTAGATACTGCACCGGCTCAATGGAAAACTGCTAAAAGATGACATTAATACTAAGAAATATTGAAGGGGATGTATCATGCAAAAAGCCTTTTACTACGATGTTAAAATACCTGCTTGTCAATGCCGATCTCGGAAGGTCTCGGAAGCTAAGCCGGGTTGGGTCTGGTTAGTATTTGGATGGGACAGCAGTGGCTTTAGTGGAAACTGTTGTGTCCCTAAGCAAGACACTTCACCACACTTTGCCTAGTATGAATGCGGTGTGTGTGTTGGTGGTGGTGGCTGGAGGGGCCGATATCGCAGATTGGCACCCTGGCTTGTACAGCGCTTATGACCACCAAGTATGGAGTGAATGAATAATGCATTGTAAAGCTTTGAGTATCCAAAAAAGCACTATATAAAGGCCGCCTCACTCAATAAAAGACTGACCAATCTTCGAATTAGTGTCCAATCCTCTTATAGTGTTGATTTAGTGTTTAGTTCCACTTTAAACTATACGTATCCCACACTCATTCCCTCTGTCCTTTGTGTGTGTGTCTTTTCAGAAGCCGAAGCAGAAGGACTGGCACCCCCCTGACGGCTTCATCCTGGGCCTGTGGACTCTCATCCTGCTGGTGTTTTTCAGAGCATACGGCGTCAAGCACCTCAAGCACATCTTCTGAATACATGCGTGTCTCTGCTCTCCCTCCGTTATCTCGTCCACATCTTCCCTCTCCCCCCGCTTTTTTTCCCTTTTCTCAGCCTCTTTTTCCTCCCTTCTCCCTCTATTCTAACTATTTCCATTTTTCTCTTCTCTCTTCCTCTCTCCCTGACTCGCATCTCCCTGACTCGGGGTATTACGCAAAATGGTTTTTGGAGCTTTTTTTTTTCCAGAGTTATAACGTTCCCTCATCAAAAACATGCCTGAAGAGGTTTTATGCCATGCATGTTTGAGTGAGCTAGCGCCGTCTCCTGGGCCCCATTTGAACCCGCCTTTCAGAGGAGCAGTCGGAGCCTCTCCAAGATCACCCATCGCTCCTCAGGGAAATTTTAGATAAATATACAAAAACTATACAAAAACATGACACAAAACAACACACTACAACTTCACAAACCTGATGTGATGTGCAGTATTATTTTAAGTGGGATGCACGCTGATTGTGATGTGATCGCGCTCTGAAGTGACTTGGTGTGGAGAGCAAAAGGGGGGTGGATCAAAAACTAAAGTGAATCTTATGTTAATATATTGTTTTCAGTGAATATTTTCAAATCAATAGTAGGTAACGTGTCTGTGGTAACATGGTGATTTAAAAATGATGTGTTAAATCAGACAATACACCACAGAAGTGTAATACCCTCTCTTTCTTTTGACTCCTGTATCTCTTTCTCCCTCCCTGTCCCTGTATCTGTTCCTCTTTTTCTCTTTCTCTCCATCTCTTTCTCACTCCCTCTTGTTCTCCCTCTGTCTCTCTCTGTTTCTCTTTCTCCCTCTGTGTCTCTCTCTTTCTCTCACTCTCTTTCTCTCTCTTGCTATCGCTCGCTCCCTCTCTGTCTCTCTCCCTCTGTCTCTCTCTCCCTCTCTTCCTCCCTCTGTCTCTCTCCCTCTATCCCTCTCCCTCTGTCTCTCTCCTTCCCTCACTTTCTTTCTTCCTATCTGTCTCTCTTGCTCTCTCTCGCTCTCTCTCCCTCCCTCTCTTTCTCTCTTGCTCTGTCTCTCTCTCCCTCTCTTCCTCCCTCTGTCTCTCTCCCTCTATCCTTCTCTCTCTGTTTCTCTCTCTCTCGCTCTCTTTCTCTCTCTTTCTTCCTCTCTGTCTCTCTTGTTCTCTCTCTCGCTCTCTCTCCCTCCCTCTCTGTCTCTATTCCTCCCTCTCTCTCTCTCTCTCCCTCCCTCTCTGTCTCTCTCCGTGTCTTCCTCCCTCTGTCTCTATCCCTCTCTCTCTCTCTCTCTGTTTCTCTCTCTCCCTCTCCTTCTCTCCTTCTCTTTCTCTCCTTCCTCTGATGTGGAAATGTGGCTCTGAAGTTTATCCAGCAGAAATAAGACACTGAGGCCTTTTTTATTTTTTATTTTGGTACACTGGGTTTGTTATATTTATTGTTACGATTGTTTCAAATGTTTTCTGAAGAAATAAATACTTGAAAGACGTCTGCTTTTAGTGCATGAGGTTGTGTTGACTAGGGCCGCAAAATATACTGCAACAGAACAGAATTGAGGGAATACATGAGGTCTGCACGATTTAGGAAAAATATCAAATTGCGATTTTTCAGACAAGAATTGTGATTGCGATAGATTTGTGATAATGGGATTCTCTTAAAACTTCACATTTTAAACTTGTCCAGAAGAACTGACAAAGAGACTGAAACATGAGCCGACAGTGACCCGACTTGTGCATCGTGCAGGACTAGAAAATTGTAATAACAGTTCTAAATGTGAAAGCATCTTTAAGCTTTCATCTGCACTTTTTGACCCGCGGCATTTATCGACTGGGAAATGGGAAATGCAGAAATAAATTTTTTATAAATGCTAATAAAATCAATCCTATTGTTTTGCAGGCGCTCCAAAGAAAAAGCAAAAATACATATAAATACTGTTACTCCAAGGTACAGTGTGTGACTTTCTGGAGGTGGTACATCACCTCTATGATTCCATGGAAACAGTAAGTTATAGTCGGGGCCGGACCAGTCTATAAGCAGACTTTGGCGTAAACAGAACGAGAACATGGATCCATCATGCCGTGTTACCACTGTGCAGGTGGTGGTGTAATGGTGTGGGGGATGTTTTCTTGGCACACTTTAGGTCCCTTAGTGCCAATTGGGCATCGTTTAAATGAGGCAGGAGGGGCCCCCAGAGACAAATTCAGCTTAGAGCCCCCTGAAAGCTCGGGCCGGCCCTGGTTAAAGCCATACTATGGATATGGAACACTCTATGGATATGTTTTGTGCCATACTGTGGAAGATTATAACCAAAGAAACAACATTTCCATAGAAACAGCAGGAGGCTAAATAAAAGTCAGGTTTGTGGAGAGGCAAGGACGCAGGTTTTTTCAGTACAACAAACACATGCTTCTATTTTAGTTTATTTTATAGCTGAAAAACGTACAAACTGTGCCTTTAATATTTGACATTTAAAGGAAACCAGAACAAAGTCGTGAACGCAGCGCTTGTCATACTAGAGGAAAAGTGCTCTGTCTCACTTCTGTAATGCCCTGTATAGTATTACAGTGAGAGTAATTGAGTGAATGAGCGGAGGGCACGATACAATCACTCTAGATGAGATTACGTGCGAGTGTTATCCATCTGAAGAGCATCCATGATGGTAAGGGGTCAGGAAGTCTCTGTGCGAGTGCTGTGGAGAGGCTCATAATGCTCTCTGCTTCATACTCTTGGCCTATGTGATACCAGCTACTTATGCGCAGAGCTGGAGTAGGCGGCGGCCCCGCAATGCAAAATAATTACATTCAAATGTGCAACACGAGCTAAAGAACCAAGTGACACAATTTATTCTACGCTGATCTGAGTATCATAGTTTTTCTTATTTAGTGCAGACATGGTAAAGTAGGGTATAGGGCCTGCTTAAAGAAGACATACTGTGCTTGCGTTTGCACAGATTTTTTTCATTTGTCATATGAATAGAAGGTAAAAATGATTTTTTAAGACAACAATTTATAATTATTCTAGTATTGTAGCGTAAATCAGTTCAATTGAGGCTGTTTAAAGCTACCACTTGATGACATCACAAGGTGGAACAGAGCATTTTGAGACATGTGTGCAATAACTTAGTCCCATTAATGTTCGTGTTGCTCTAGGAATAAAAGAGAGTCCACAGTTTCATCAGAAGTTAGTGGATTGTATTGAAGTAACTGCACATAAAGTGACATCACAGACTGTGGACTTTCATTTTAAAGAACCGTTATGTTATATTAGCTTTACCAAGGACGGAACATTCCAGCCTGAATGTGTAGCTGCAGTGTTGTGTTAGCACGGGCACGCCTTGTATAAACTCACCATACAATGTTTCAGTACTCTAGAGTTGATTTTGCTCAATAGGCACTAGTACATTTCCTCAGTTTCTGCTTTAACTTAAACTGCTACAGCTCGTCTAAAAGTCCTAGATTATTACTTTTATTAGTGAAGTATACATGAAACACTGTTGTATGTTATATTAAAGAGCAAATATGCATTACTTCTTTTGTTACTGGCATTTAAATATAATTCTTAAGTTATACACACCAAATTTTAGCAGAAGGTAAACTGAACCTTCCTTGATTTTTGGCTGTATATACGGTTATAATTGTTCACTTACTGGAAAAATTGATAAAACATTTTTTTTTTTTTATCCTGAAAGATGATTTTATTTTACCATTCATCCATCCATCCATTTTCTTCTGCTTATCCGGGGCGGGGTCGCAGTCAAAGCAGGGACTCCCAGACTTCCCTCACCCCAGACATGCCCTCCAGCTCCTCCGGTGGGACCCTCCTGCGTGTCCTGGGTCTTCCCCGGGACCTCCTCCCGGTGGGACATGCCCGGAACACCTCTCTAGGGAGGTTTTTTCAGCTAAATCGTGGATCCAATTTCACTCATGTGGACTGTAGGTTGGCTTACGGGGTGTGCGGTGACCAAAGTAGTATATTCTCTTACTGACTTTTGGTCGGTAGGAGAGGGCCGGGAACCTAGCGAAAATCAAAGCATATGCAGGCGTGTTACTACAAAAATACTTTTATGTGCCACATCGCGATACGCACAGAAAGAGCCCCCAGAGTAATCACACGAAGCTAACATACAGATAAAAAGCCCGACTACAGGACCCGGAATGGTGCTAAGATGTATGTTAAGAGGCCAGGTAATTATAACCAAGTACAACTTAAACTGATTAAAACTCAAAATAAAAACTAAAAAGTGAGTAGATTATTACAGATACGTTGCTGTTAAGTAGGTTGTATGTCGACATCTGGGTCTGGGACAGTGATGAAAATGAAGGTAAGGTAAGATAAAACCTTTATTTGTACTTATTCAGTGTACTTATGTTGCACTTTATCACCAAAGTAAGTTCCTAGTTTGTGACAATGGCAATAAAAGTCTTCTGATTCTGCTGAAAAATCCATATTTGAAAAAGCAAAGGATGAAGTTTAAATCTGTCAACTGGACAAATCGTTGAAATCAGTGAATCGGTTACTGACCAAAAGTAAAAGACAAAACTAGTAAAATGTTTGGCTGCTCTACTCACCTCTGCTTATCACCGAATAAAGGCAAGAGATATTTTATGAAACATTTTAGGCAAAGCAATTCCTCAGTGGAGACAAGCAGGTGGTAGACGCTACACCTGAAAAGTTACATATTGCATCTTTAAGGCTGCTCGTTTTTGCTTGATCCATCTCATTCTTTGCAACCTGCTCAATAACTGAAGAACAAACCAGAAAAAAGTAGATATAGTTTTTACTTTTTGACGTTCTGAGTCCCTCCTCCCTTTGCTCCCAGCACTAACTCACTCCCCCTTCAGAGCGATATCACAGCACAACCGGCGTACATCTCGCTAATGAAACTACTGCACATCGCATCAGGTTTGTGAAGTTGTAGTGTAGTGTTTTACCTCATGCTTTTGTAGATTTATGAAAAATTGCCTCGTGGGAGCATGGGTGAGATCAGGAGAGATCACTAGATTACTCAAACATGCATGGATGACATATAAAACCTCTTCAGGCATGTTTTTGATGAGGGAACATTGTTATAACATAGTGGAAAGCTCCAAAGAGTCAGTTTTCCATAATATTCTCCCCTCTTTTAACCATAAACCATGTGTATTTTGACAGTACTGTGAAACGTACTCGTCCTTCATCATATTTGACACTATAAGCCTTTCTAATGTTACATCATACGAGCAGTGTTCCCAGCAGTGCTTTTCCTGATTGGCCCTTTGAGCTGTCAATCATCCGCCGCTCCTGATCATTGTAATTTCCCCCGCAGCGCGTTTTCATTCTGCTGCTCGGCTTTGGCACGCTTCATGTATTTTTAAATTCAAATATGGCTTTTTCTTCAAACTTTTGACGATCGTGCCCATTTTGGTTGATTGAAAGTGCGAGTGGTTCGTCTGTTCCTTCTGGGCTGTATTGTTTGAGATTCATTTATTTATGCAAAGTAGGTCGAGAGCCTTGAGAGAGGAGAGAGGAGCGCTCATGTGGAAGTGGCATTACTCTTGGACACAAAGGGACACATTTGCATCTCAGCTTTTGTGAATATTCAACAAAAACACTGTGGTTCTGTGTCAGCAGTCACTTATGGAGCTGCACACAAAACTTGTTCATGGTAAAGTGATTGTGACTTCACTGTAAGTCAGAAAACTCACAAAATGTAAGTAGCAAAAGTTTGGACACACATTCAGTTTTTTTCTTTATGTTAAAACTTTCTACATTTTAGATACATCCATCCCTCCATCTTCCTCCATCCGGGGGCCAGATCACAGGGGCAGCAGTCTAAACAGGGACTCCCAGACTTCCCTCACCCCAGACACGTCCTCCAGCTCCTTTGGTGGGACCCCAAGGTGTTCCCAGCCCAGCCGAGAGACATAGTCCCTCCTCTGTATAGGTGGTCTTATAAATAAATCTTATGACATTGCAGAAGCGAAATCGAAACAATGCCAGTGCCATAATCAAAGCTAAAAGCGTCCAACAAAATATTAGAGTGAACCTGAGAAATGGTCACATTCATTTGGCGCTTTTCTACCTCCAATGAGCACTAAAAGCACAAAGACACTGCGAGCGAAGAGGTTGTTTTGCCAAAGCACCCAGTAACAGTATTCACCTGAAGGAGCTGGGAGTGGGACTCGAACCAGCAACCTTTTGGTCAGAGGGCAAACACTACCAGCTACTGTAATCCCAACAAATCTCTAAACTTAACCATTAATACTTGAAAATTGTAATTAAAAACCGAGATCCACTTTGTATGTATATAGATAAAAGAAGTAGAAGTAACTATGCATCGCTTACATACAGTATCTGTCGCAGTATTTTGACCACACAATATATCTGTGCAGCTCCTGTCAACCCCAGTGATGCATCCATCCATCTAGATAAAAACTCCAACCACAAGGGGCAGTAACAGATATGAAAAGTTGCAGTGCCCTTATTAATCATCACTAAAAATAAGAGCATCTGGTGAATGTCGTGCAGAGATATGATGTCTATTCCCAGATGCTATATAGACAGTGTATAGCTGCCTGATTCGCGTCACGGTGTGAGTTGTGCAGTATTCAGGAGCTGTTGTAGCTTCCTGTCACTGGTGGTGATTTCAGTTTGACAGAATCCAGTGACACATGGAGACATGGAGAGAGGAGAGAGGAGGGCAGTCGCAGCAGGAGGCTAGACCTGGCTTTATTTGGACCTTTCTTGTGCACAGTAGTTTATATCGCAAAGAGTGATGTGCTGACAAAATGGCTGTTGTAGATTATAATTTAGCTTGTTTCCATGGGGACTTTTTTGGAGCTTTCTACCATCTTGTCTTAACATCGATCCCTTATCAAAAACATGCCTGAAGAGGTTTTATATGTCTTCCATCGAGCAATTTCCCTGGGCACTACTGAACCCTTCCTAACAATTAGCAGAATCATCCCCATTACCCACGCTCCCACTCGGCAATTTTCCATAAATCTGCAAAAGCACGACACAAAAACAATACACTACAACTTCCCCAACCTGTTGCGATGTGCAGTAGTTTCATTAGCAATCTGCAAGTCCAGGGCCGGCCCAGCATATCAGCAGACTAAGCAGCTGCTTTGGGCCCCAAGGCCACCAGAGGGCCCCCAAGAGCCCATACATTTGTATTGAAAATAATATAATGTGTAAAGTTATACTTGAAACAGTGCGCAGGTGTTTACAACAGCCTAAATATTCCTGAGGCTGCTGAGGTACTTTTGAATGGCTGTTTTACAAGTTAGATTAAAACATTTCAGTCTTTTGGTCATATAAATAGAAACACAATTGGACAAGGTCATGAGAGAAGGGTCATAATATTGTCAAATATGTGTCACCAATAGCTGAGCTCACTGCCGAGGGGCCCAGAGACATATTCTGCTTAGGGCCCCATGAAAGCCTGTGCACGCCGATTGTGTTGTGATAGCGCTCTGAAGGGTGGGGGTGGGGGGTGACTTAGCATGGAGAGCAAACAACGGGGGGTAGGGGTGTTTATTAAACATGTAAAATAACTTAATAAAAGGTAACATGGTGAACTAAACATGTGATGTGTGAGCAGTTAATACCCCATAGAAGTGTAGTACCCCCTCTTTATATAGTATATCCCTTTTAAATTGAAATACAGTGGTCCCTTGTTTATCACGGGGGTCACGTTCTAAAAAATAACCCGCAATAGGCGAATCAGCGAAGTATCAGCTTTATTTTTTAGTTATTATATATGTTTTAAGGCTGTAAAACGCCTCACCACACACTTTATACACTTTTCTCACACAGACATTAACATTTTCTCACATTTCTCTCTTGTTTAAACACTCTCAAAGTTCAAACCTTCGTAGATTTTGAAAAAAAAGTGCAATATTATAGGAGCCTTTGTCGGTGCGGAACGTTTCATAACAGATTTGATACATGTGTGTTTTTTGTGTACGGTTTATAAGACAGGTTGCTTAATATTTAAGGTGTTGCACATGTTGTGAATGCTCATACAGAGATAGCTGACAGCAGAATGGATGCCCCCTCCTCTCTCCTCCCTCCTCTCTCCATTGTCCTCTGTGTTGCGGTGTGATATAGAGGTGTTTACATGTGAGCTCATAAATCGCACCATTAGCCCATGACAGGCCCAACAATACCTCCGACTCTGCTCTTATAACTGCGCCTTCTGACTCGCCTCACGCCTTACACGGCCGAGGAGGAGCGGGCCCATACATCACTCTGTATTCACGATGCACTGCAGAAACAGAAGGTCTATGAGCTAAAAAACACTCGAAATCAGATCATTATTCTGCCTTTCACGTAAGTTTATGTTTTCTTAATCTCTAGGATGTTTTCAGTAGATGTTTTATGGCTTCAAGGTAAATTATTTGCTCATGAAGTAAGTTTTTTTCCGCTGTGAAGGAGAGTAAGATAACTATATAGTGTCATTATGAAAACTCTACTTTTTAGTCCTTATTACACCTTTGTTTTGAGCTATTCTGCAAAGGGTTCAGTGTATTTGTTTATTGATAAATTACCTGTTCATGAAAGATTTTATCACCCTCATATTGGTAATGACTTATCTGATCAAAATGCACTTTACTGCTTAAGTAAAGTTCATAGAAATTGAAATTTGCAATGCATTGTGGGAAAATTCAAGCGCTCCGATGTGGCCAAGGATCCACAGGTGCCTCCTTGGTAAAAGAGCCAAACCGAGCAGTCGGGCGTGGACAGTGAGATGGCTTTGGGGGAATTGGGGGGACTACTGGCGCTTCATTGGGGACGAAGATGACAGGAGCGCTGATGACGTGGATCTAATTACAGATATATAAGTTTTTTTTTTCTGAAGTGTTCAAAACTCAGAGTTCTGAAGATCCTGACACTTGGGAAACATCCACCTGAGCTCGGTGGGCTTCTGCTCTCAGGACAAAGATGACACACTGTCAGACAGCAGTAACGAAGACCGCACCTGGTGGTGGTACGTGAGAATACAACAGAGTCAGGTCGGCTGATCTAATTACAGATATTAAGTTTTTTTTTTCCTTGAAATTAGAAAATAAAAATATCGAAAGCAGATTGATATCTACAGAAAGAAAAAGTCAAAACTGCAGAAGAGCTAAATCAGTTCTAGCTATTTAAATTGTCACTATGTTAGGTTTTCAGGTGAACAAGGCCAATGATTGAGGTTGGCTGGAAACTAGTTCATAATCAAAGCTTTTGTTGAAGGGTTCAGTTAAAAAGAAAAAAAAAAGTTTTAAAAGGTGATTTTTTCAGCTGTGTTAGAGAGTTCACTAAAAGAGTTTCATTATGAAAACTCTGCTTTTTACATTTTTACACCTGTGTTGAACAATTTTATTAAAATCCACAAATTACCTTTTCTTAAGAATAACTGATATGATCAGGTTCTTGGACTCAGCCCTCTCGGACAAAGTGATGAATACAGACCTGAGACTGAACCAGTTGTACCTTTGTGTGAGGGAAGTGTTTAAATACTGTGTACTGAGGCCCTCGTGCCTGCAGATACTTTTACAAACATACATGAGGCGTGGCACACCTCCTCCTGGTTAGGACCTCTGTATATCTGCAGACACATATGAGCTGATCACATTCCATTTGAGATGCACATAAATAGTCAGTTTTTACCATTGACTGAAATTTACAAAATGAAAGTGAAACATTCTTGGACTGGAGCTCTCTCCTGGGAGAAGGATTTCTGTTCTATTTTGTGAGCACTGATAATTTACTAAATGTCTACCTGCCTGAGGAAGCAGTCGTGCAGGGACGACACCTGCTGAAAGTGAACACAGAGCAGCTGTCAGTGCTGTTTATGAGACACTGTGAGGACACTGTCAGTGCTGTATATGAGACACTGTGAGGACACTGTCAGTGCTGTATATGAGACACTGTGAGGACACTGTCAGTGCTGTGTATGAGACACTGAGGGACACTGTCAGTGCTGTATATGAGACACTGTGAGGACACTGTCAGTGCTGTGTATGGGACACTGTGAGGACACTGTCAGTGCTGTGTATGAGACACCGTGAGGACACTGTCAGTGCTGTGTATGAGACACCGTGAGGACACGGTCAGTGCTGTGTATGAGACACTGTGAGGACACTGTCAGTGCTGTGTATGAGACACTGTGAGGACACTGTCAGTGCTGTGTATGAGACACTGTGAGGACACTGTCAGTGCTGTGTATGAGACACTGTGAGGACACTGTCAGTGCTGTGTATGAGACACTGTGAGGACACTGTCAGTGCTGTGTATGAGACACTGTGAGGACACTGTCAGTGCTGTGTATGAGACACCGTGAGGACACTGTCAGTGTGCTGTGTATGAGACACTGTGAGGACACTGTCAGTGCTGTGTATGAGACACTGTGAGGACACTGTCAGTGCTGTGTATGAGACACTGAGGACACTGTCAGTGCTGTATATGAGACACCGTGAGGGACACTGTCAGTGCTGTGTATGGGACACTGTGAGGACACTGTCAGTGCTGTGTATGAGACACCGTGAGGACACTGTCAGTGCTGTGTATGAGACACCGTGAGGACACTGTCAGTGCTGTGTATGAGACACTGAGGACACTGTCAGTGCTGTATATGAGACACCGTGAGGACACTGTCAGTGCTGTGTATGGGACACTGTGAGGACACTGTCAGTGCTGTGTATGAGACACTGTGAGGACACTGTCAGTGCTGTGTATGAGACACCGTGAGGACACTGTCAGTGCTGTGTATGAGACACCGTGAGGACACTGTCAGTGCTGTGTATGAGACCGTGAGGACACTGTCAGTGCTGTGTATGAGACACCGTGAGGACACTGTCAGTGCTGTGTATGAGACACCGTGAGGACACTGTCAGTGCTGTGTATGGGACACTGTGAGGACACTGTCAGTGCTGTGTATGAGACACCGTGAGGACACTGTCAGTGCTGTGTATGAGACACCGTGAGGACACTGTCAGTGCTGTGTATGAGACACCGTGAGGACACTGTCAGTGCTGTGTATGAGAACACCATCAAAGTGAACCTCACAAAACAAAATCTAAAAAGAAAGGAAGGCCAGGTTAGACTGTCCATGTGACTGAATTCTACACTACAGCACATGAGGCTTCCTATGAGTGGAGACTGGCAGGAAGACCAAGACACGGGCCTATTTATGAACAAAATTGGGTCACAAATGTTCAATACAAGTATGTGGTGTGTTTTATAACCAAGAATCAACAAGCTATGAGAGCAGACTCTGCCACGAAACTCTATTTTAACACCTACAGCAGCTCATTGAAGCGTGTTCAGAGAGAGGCTTGTATCATGACTGATGCAGATTATCCTGTCACGTGAAGTCTTTAAAGCTATCACCAAACTGTCTAATAAGGCCAGTGGACAGGACAGTGTTTCAGTAGATTTCAGCATTTCAAGTTTGAGTGTGAGGTTACCGCCTCTGCTCTCCATCTGTCTCACAGCTTTTCTTGTTCATGGATTTTTACCTGACTCTATGTTAACTGTACTGCTAGTCCCTGTCATCAAGATAAAACTGTGGAAGTTGGCAGTTCTGACAATTATAGACTTATAGCTCGGGCCTGCATAGTGTCAAAAATGACTGAATTAATCCTGCTGGACGGGATCTCACAGGTTATTAAATTCACACACAACTAGTTTTGGTTTAAGGCTCTGCAGAACTCATGAGTTTTTAAAATGTGTCCAAAGAATTCGTCAAAGTGGAAAATTATTTCTAAAGTTGATTCAGAAGGGTGTACACAGATATATTGTGAGTATTTTTATTTTTTGGTATGCACAACAGACAAAGCAGTTTAGGTGGGGAAACAGTGTGTCTGCTCCATTTACAGTAATCAACGAGGTCAGACGGGGGGCGGCTCTGACCTAAACACTCTTATGCACAAGTTTGGGTCTTGTTCTGATGATGTAAAGTTGATATTGTTTTAATCACACTGTAAACTGTTGAACTCTGCCCACCTCTGGACTTATTGTGAAAAAGCCAGTCCAAAAGCTGCAAATGGCTCATAATGACACTGTACAGCTGCTCCTGATGAGGCTGCGACGGACTAGTACTTTACAAGCTGTACTAAGATGAACTCGAATGTAGTTTTATCTGTAGGCTGAATAAGTCGATGAAAGACAATGAGATCATGTTGTCACTCACAAATACAGGGTGGCCCAAAAGTCACTGACACATTTAAGTCGACGGTAACACCGCTGAGTTTCTGAATTTGACCCATGTGACTCAAAGTACCACTGTCCAATGAGGGTTCGTTCCTCGGTGCTGTATTTGCTCATATTAATGTCAGAAGGGTCAATCTAAATGCTCTGACAAAATAAAATAAAAATATTTAGAAAGAAAAGATTAAATAAGTTTAACAGTAAAATGTAACACCAGGAAATTTATTGGTATCAGGTCTCTTCATAAAATCAATGTGTTTTAAGCAGAATACAGCATCAAATACTACTGCATTATCTAACTCTTTCCTGTGGAGGGTCCGCCATCTACTTGTCTCCATGGAGGTCTTATTGTTCTGACTCCACAGCATGAAATGGGGACTAACCACCTAAACTCTGCCCATAGCCACATTTCAAGCTTAGCAGAGACCGCCCAGAAGTCCAGAAGTTTTCCTGAGGACTTTCTGAAATAGTGAATATCTGCTGTATAGTAACCAAAGGCCACAGGATTTATAATTTTATGTAAAATCTGTTTCTGAATCGTGATAAACCACTAACTTGTTACCTTACCGTGGTTATCGAGTTACCATGGTCCTGGTTAGCCTCTGTGATGTCTTTGGACTGTCAGTGTCGTGCAGCGTCCAGGCGGTTACCAGCTGCTCATTATTACCCGAAAACACAACTGCTGCTCGTGTGGAAACAGGGATATCAGACATGTACGGTATTTTTCATGAGTCGTAGGGTCCAAACGCTGCTGAAGCCAGGTGAAGCAGCGCGAGGAACGACAAAATACAGCTGCAGGCGAGAGTAAACACAGCTCTGGTGGGCGCATATTCTGGATTAATCACTGCAAACACAAGAGCCAGAAAAGTTTGGTGATAAAAGCTCGAGACTTTAAACAAAGCAGTGCTAAAATTAACCGTGCTGACGATTTGCTAACGTGCTTCTGTGGTGTTTGAATGCGTGCGTTTGAAAAGACAGCGAGGTCACAGACGTGTTCACAGCCCTTCTCCGGCTCATGTTCCTCAAACAGTGTGAGCGGGTCAGCGTGCACTAAAATCAATGCGCTCCGATGTGAGCTTCATATGAGAATCAATCAAAATCGAACAATGTTAAACCCAAGCAGTGACGCACCAAGCCAAGTCACGGGTCAGATCTGCGAAGAGGCACCAGTAATAAAAATAAATGCTAGATAGAGGTGCTTAATGCCATACTGTGGAACATTCCGGGTAAAGTAGCGACATCTCCATCACCAGGTATAAGGCTCTGCGGCAGAAAAGTTACACAGTGCACATTTAAACTTCATATTTTGCTTTCACCTGCACCTTCCAATTTTATTACATCATTATTAAAGGGCTTATATTTTTTTTACATTTTCACACAATTTAAGATACTGAAATTTAACACTGCCATATAATTTTCAGATCTAAGAACAAAAAATACCGAAAAGACCAATATTCATGGGTTTCAGGGAGTGGAAAAGATAGCACAGTTAGCATAGCAATTAGCAAAGTAGCAATATTCCCTAATCCCTAACCCTTTCAAACACTACATGTGCACTCATTCACAGAGGGATTCAAACATTCAGCTCACTATTTTCAGGTCACGTGATGATTCTGGCGTCTGGGAGAAATAAAAGACCGCTAAATTCCAATAAAAATGAATTTCTTTAATAAATAATGACACACAAGTATTTATGGACTAATAATCTTACAGGTTTTTGTCAGGATGGATCTCACGTACACAGACTGGATTATTCACCATTTTGACTGAGATGTGGAAATCAGTCTTTTAACAGATCAAGCTAAGATAAGCGGCTAACACTAGCAACTTTACACTGTAGCGGTTTATTTAAGAGAGTTTTAATCATAACCAGGGGTCAACAATGCTTAGTTAAAACAGTTCTTCTATCTGCTTTCATTCAGTCATGTTGTGTCCAGTTAAAGACGTCTCGAGGTCCGCTGTTGTTTTCCTGATTTTCGCAATGGATTGCTGCCTATACGGACCAGACTAGCGACCTACTTTTCACATTCGGACACCACTAAAAACGGCGTGCCCCCTAAATAGCGTCCTAAGTGGGGAATAGCGTGGACCTCTTGAACAGTCCTCACATTGTCGCCTATATACAAGAAGCTGGGAGCCATAAATACCCTTGAGATACAAAGCTTTTAATGCATCCACTGATTAGCTTTGATGAAATGAAGCTTCAATCCTCCAGTAAACACTCTCCTACAGACGTGAGGCACCGAGCCAGAGATTACCCAGCATGCATTTGGTGCATGCTTTGCCTCTTATCGCCGACTCTCAAGCATGACAATATTGTTGAAAATCTCTAGCTCACAATATACGGTTACAACGCCCACAGGTCTGGTGATTACCCAGCATGCATTTTGTTCACACGAGCTTCGCCTGCAACTTTTATAAAGCTTGATACTGAACTGTCCCATTCTGCGGCAACGCTCATGGATTTTGGTTAATGCTACACTGTCGGGTTCAGAGGTATGGTCTACTGTGAATGGTCATTTGAAGTGATGGAGTTTAGAAACAAGGTCATTTTAATGGGGTAACTACTAACACATGACATATTTAGATCACCATGTTACCTTTTATTGTTTTATAAATGCGATTCACTGCCTTATATATATGTGAGATATAAGGCAGTGTCCATCAGCAATCTGACCAGAATTGAAGAAGCGGCTTAGATGAGCAGCAAAATGTCTTTACTCTTCCAACAATTTGTTCAGTTGACAGATTTAAACTTCGTCTTTTGCTATGGATCAGACCTGGACCTGGAGGGATTACACAGATATATTCGTCAATAATAATAAATTAACGCGTTTTATAAGTTTTGTCGTTTTTTGACACCCTGATTACCCCCTTCCCTTTGCTTCTCACACTTCCCCTTCAGAGCGCTATCACATGTGAATCCCGCTAATGAAACAACTGCACATCGCATCAGGTTTGTCAAACTGTTGTTCAGTTTTCTATCATGTTTTTGTATATTTATGGAGAATTGCCGTTTGGGGGCATGGATCACATAAGCTTGTTGGCTAAACATTGTACAGAACCTTACAGCTAAACCATAAGTAGGGTTCGAATACTACTACTCAAACGTGTACGAATAACATACAAAACCTCTTCATACATGTTTTTTTTTTATGAGGGAACAACATGGTAAAAAATGATTTTCCATAATACCCCCTCTTTAAGTTAGCAACGGGTTACTGTTAAGGTTTGGTTTGGGAACAAGATTATGTTAAGGTGCGGAAAATTAACAGCAGAAGTAACTTTAAAAGCCACATTTGTCACCTTACCTCAAGTTATACCATTAAAATAAACTCTAAAATTAAAAAATAACATATTTTAGGCCTGTTAATTACAACAGAAGCTAACACGTCACGGTAACAAACCCGACTGTACCCGACTATCAAGCACTAACCGTGTATTTTCTATAGTTAACTACATCTTGTGTTCACGGCCCAATAGGAGCGCTGGTCCGACCCTCTCTGCGATCTGACTGACCGGTAAACATCTCCACACTGGTTTGGAGGTGAACCAGAATACATTTCTTATAAAGCTTTACACAGTCCAAACCTGTTGTAAGTGGCTGTTTATTTGTCTTAATCCAGTGGTGTCTTAGTCCCGCCTGATTGGCCGGTAAAGTTGCAGTCTTCAAAAACAAGACACACAAGTCCAGAAATTACCCCGCCATGCATTTTACCCATTGCTCCTCATCGGTCATTGAAAAGCTTTGACTGTTTATATTTTATTACAATCAAATCCCTGTATTTGTCTTCTAGCTGTCACCATCACGTTTTATGCGGTCCAAAGGGGGCGCTAGTTCGAACTTCCTACTCTGTCTGATTGGCTGGTTAACACTCCGGCTTAAAATTTACCCAGCATGAATTGTGGTCATTTCTTTTAAAGCAATACACAGTCTAACCCTATTTCAAAAACGTCATTTAGTTGTCTTCATATCAAGCTTACAATTCAACAGTCGCCTTAGTCCCGCCTCCTTCGAGTCCTGATTGGCCGGTAAACTTTTCTTCAAAAACAACACACAAATTGGTCAAAAAATTACCCAGCATACATTTTGCCCACTGTTCCACATCCCTCATTGAAACATTTTGACTGTTTATTACAAATCAGAGCCTTGTTTTTGTCTTATAGGTGTTACGCTCACATTTTATATGGTCCAGTAGGTACGCTAGTTTCCGCCCACTCCATTCTCTGATTGGCCGGTTAAGAGTTTCTCCAGCATGAATTGTGGTCACATATTTCTTAAATAGATTTATACAGTCCGACCCTATTGCAAAAAGTGTTTAATAGTTTAGTTGTCTTCATCTTGAGCTTACAATCCAACATTTTCCTTAGTCCCGCCTCCTTCGAGTTCTGATTGGCCAGTTAAGTTGCAGTCTTCAAAAACAACAAACACATTGGCCACAGAAATTACCCAGCATGCATTTTGCCCACTGTTCCTCATCTGTCATTGAAAAGCTTTGACTGTTTATTACAAATCAGAGCCCTGTATTTGTCCTTTCGTGTGTCACCATCACGTTTTGTACGGTTCAAAGGGGGCGCTAGTTCCCGCCCCCTCCGCCGTCTGATTGGCTGGCAGAGGCGGGGGGCTCCAGTCTGGTTGGTAGAAGTGGATGTCAAACGTCCGTGCCCACTTGGCGAAGACGCGTTTCTCGGTGATGAAGCGATGATGGCTGCCACGGCGACCGCGCTCATGGGAGATGTACATGGCGCATTCGTCCGGGCCGCGCGGCTCGTAGTAATGGTACGGGACGGACTGGTGCTCCGGCTCCCTGTAGCAACGAGAGAGAAGAGGTTAGAGCAGGGGTGGGCAGAGTTTTTGAGACATGGGCCACAGTGGGCTCTAAAATTTGACAGAGGTAAATTGAACAAGGTTTACTCTTACCAATTTTTATTTAATTTGGTCATGTTCGGCGGACCGGATTAATAAGCCAAAAGAGCCGTGTGTGGCCCCTGGGCCGTAGTTTGCCCATGTCTCGGTTAGAGGAAGACAATTAAAGCTATACTGTGGAACTTTTCTGGTGGAGGGCCTGCTGTGTAATTGTCTCCACGTTTTTTTTTTTTTTACCACATTTCAGACAGAGCTGCTAAACTCGGCGGTACTTTAAGGACTAAAATGGAGCGTGAGGGGGGACGAGGGGCGTGGTCCAGAGGTAAAAGGAACAGTGTGATTGGTCAGGCATCCTCACTTTAAACTCCTGCAGCCTGGTGTTTGTAATCAGAAACAGCTGGCTATAATCAGGCTGATTTTTCCCTAAAAATGGCAAAAATGCAATTCAAATACCATATACCATATACAGTTTGGTTGCAAAGAAGTGGATATAGTGTTTAGTAACTTGAGTTCTACTTTAAACCTAGCTGTATCGCCATGGATACAAGGTGACGCCACCAAACCAGATTTAAATTTAGTCAGAACGACAACAACAGCAACACCAGCACCACAATACATCTGTGAACAATAAGACTGAAGAAAACTGCGGAACATTCTTAGCAATATGTAAGATTCAATGTTTAAATATTGTGGTTTAGTTCTTCAACCAATTATCCAATCAGAAAGCAGAATGAGCTCCTCACTGGGTTGCCAGATCCTACAACTAAAAGCAGTTTGTAATAGACCCAAAATGACCAGAGGTGGGTAGTACTAGTTACATTTACTTGGGTACAGTTTATTTAGACATTTTACTTTCCAGAGTACTTTTCTTGCAGCATACTGTTACTCCTACTTGAGTTACATTTTTATTGAAGTAAAATGTTGGTTCCTCTTCCCCCTGTGAGTAAATCTACAAGTGACAAAAGCTTCATATCGACAATAAGAAATGATTTGAACATTTGCGTTTCTTGCAGCTCCTTCAGATATGATTTAGTTTATCTCATGTTTGTCTATCCTTTGAAAATACTACATTTGGTGCATTATTTAATGTTTACTCATTCAAATTACATGAACTCAAATTATAAATGAGATGTTAGGCTTCGACAGTTACTCTTTAATTTGCTCTTACCTGAGTAGTAATTTTCGCAATTTTTTTTTTACCCTTACACGAGTAATTCCTTGTAATTTCGTTGTACTTCTTGGGTAATATTATTTTGAAGTAACGTCGCCGTATATGACAGATAACTGCATCCCGAGCACTATAACATTTTAAAAGCGCCACCACAAGACGAGAAACTTGGAATCGCAGAATCCATTTGTACCTTCTGCATATTTCATTAAGTTCAAATCTGATTCCCCCCAAAACAAAAACACGAAAAGAAAGAAAGAAAGAAAGAAAGAATGCATTTGTGGTTAATATTTCATAGGTCATACATTACATCTCGAGCGAGGCTATTTTTCATGTGAAGGGGGAAAGAGTATCTCATCTGCATAAGTTTATTTATCATTCCGAGAGGCATTTGAATCTTTTTTAATCACGTTTAAATGCCACGCGGGGACAAAATAAAAAGCTTTTTACACACGCTGAAACAAAAGATGATTTCGTCGGACGTGGTTTAAAGTTTTCCACGTTCCATTTACAAATATCAAACGGTGAAAAGCATTAGCGGCGATGTGTTCATGTTAATGTATTTAATGTGGTTTTCAGAGCGGTGTAATTTGTCAAAGGGCATTGTGGGTGTTCCAGACTATTTTGACAGTAGGTCTTGTATTAAGTGGAGTCTGAGGCAGAACAGAATAAACTATACTGATTCTGATACCACGATGATAATTAAAAAAAAGCACTTTTTCTTTAGACAATAGAATGCCACTTTCAACATTAATTGTAGTACAGTGGCCCCTCGTTTTTATAAAAAAGCCGCAATAAGCGAAATCCGCAAAGTATTCAGCTTTATTTTTTACAATTATTATATGTTTTAAGGCTGTAAAACCCCTCACCACACACTTTATACACTTTTCTCAGACAGGATTTAACATTTTCTGTCATTTCTCTCTTGTTTAAACACTCTCAAAGTTCAAACCTTCGTATATTATCTCCCTCTTCCTCGATGATCGCTTCAAATGTGTTTTGTGTGAACAGAAACACTTGTGAGCCCAAAGCGTTTCTGAAATTTGTCGGTGCAGATCGTTTCATCGACATTGTGGGAGAAAACGTTCAAACATACAGCACTTAAGAGTCACACTGCGATTGAACATTTATGTGAATTTGTCTGAACACTTTCTGTACTGTACAGGAGACACGGCCCGGAGGAGACTGATGGACGAAGGTCGACAGTCCCTCAGCTAATCAGGACGCAGAACACAATGCACGTTCATATGATGTAAAAAAGCATGTGAAATTGCACCAAAAAAAATCCGAAAAGGTGAACCACGATATAGCGAGGGACCACTGTACTTTCTTTTATATCACCATGTGGCCTTACATCTGTCTAATCCCTCAGTCGTCCAGGTGGGTATTTTAATAATCTGGTAACAAACTTTCATACACCTGCACTTGTTTTCCATGGCGCCTTTTTAAAAATTCAATACAAACAGAACAAACAAGTACACAAGTCCAGATAAAACATTAAAAAGAGAGCCCCAAAGCTCTCATTACAATCCCACGTATAAATAAAGATAAAAGAAAAAGAAAGAAAGGGTAAAAAATATCCAGTGGTGGAAGAAGAGCCAAAAAAAAAAAAAAAAAAAAACTCAGGTAAATGTAAAGGTATCACATGAAAAATTCTACTTAGGTAAAAGAATTAGAGTACCTATTAAAAAAAACCCAAAAAACTAATCAATCGTTTTTTCTAGCTGGGTTTTCGTGTATATTTCTAGCTGTGTTTACTTGTATATTTTTGTTTGCTCGTGTTAAAAAATGTGTGAACGTGTTAAAAATAAACCCCTCAGGCTTTTCAGCAGGTCTCAAACTCATAAAATGTACTTTTACTTTTCAGTCCTGCTCAAAAATGTAGTGGAGTAGAAAGTACAGATATCTGCTCTCAAATGTAGTGAAGTAAAAGTATAAAGTATCTACTGTAAAATGTCCACATACCTAAAAATTTGACGTAAGTGTGGTACTTTTACTTTTCTACTTTTACTTTGTTGCATTCCACCACTGAAAATATCACAGGGGACTGAAAAACATGGTGGATTTCTGCAGAATAAATGAGCAAAGCACCAAACTCTGTTCATTTGAGGTGAGAGAAATATCATTTTGTCTGTAAATTATGGTTGACAAAGAACATTTTTCTTCAAAAGGGATGTTTGTTTATATGTTTTGATCAGCGTTGAGTGGATCTCCTCCTCACATCAGTGTTTCAGACATCTGCTTCAGCCAAAGACAAAGCTGTTCTTTCATTAAGGCTCCGATTGGATGTGCGCCCTAACCAAAATAAAGCATAAATCTTGTGAAAGCGCAGACGGGGAGACGTAGAGATGCTTCACAGTTTGTCCTTTTTATCTCTGCGTCTGATAAGGTTTGTCCCTGCTCCAATAAAAGCGCTCCGTTATAGCCGGGCCGGTGAATCACTCTTATTAAACTCGCTAATGAGCCTCTGCAGTCACGGCGTCCTCAGAGGCTGGTTCTGTCTGACTTTTCACAATACTAAACAACGTGGAGGACTGCACAAAATGAATATCTGCTATGAATACAATTTAGAGAGACGCTAAATGTATTTTCCTCTTGGTTTGAGAGTTTAAATCCATTTCCTTAGAGGGCCACGCATAGACTGTATATAAATGGACATAGCTAACAAGCTAGCCTTAGCGATCCAAATTGGAAGTAATCACGGGCACGCTTCCGGGTCCATCGACTCTGGCTCCAATTCACTTTACATTGAAAAATTGTTCCCCCTCTCTCTGTAAGTGTTGCAGTGAGCCTCATCATTTTGGTCTTAAAATGTCTGTAAAAACCTGCTCTACATGATCCTGATGTTTTTATTTCATTATTGTGTCTGTAAATCAAGATGTGAACATCTGGCGAATCTGGCGGCTTCTTTCCCCGAAGTTGCTCCCGCTAGCGTTAGCAAGAGGTTTGAATGACAGCGTTGCTATGCGCCTACTCCCTGCTAAACCGGCGATGTGGGCGGGAAGGGGCGTTACCTTCAACAGCCTTGCTCTGGATTGGCTCTTTGGTTGCTATGATACTCACAGTCAGAATTCCAAATGTGGAACTCAGCTCCAAATTCGCTCCTATAACAGCTCTCGCCGTGATGAGCTTCATTTGACTGGAGCTGAAGACTATGGGTGACGACACACTCACTTCGTCCACTTCTTTATACAGTCTATGGGGCCAAGGTTATAAAACTTATTTAATGTTGTTTCTGGCTGTTTTGAGACAATTTAGCTTGAAAAGAAATTTAACTTAAGGCACAACTATGCAACTTTTTGCCTTTTGAAAATCATTTAGCTTGAAATAAGAGATATTGAAACAAGTTATGAATATTTGAAGGACTGACTAACATATTCAACAAATAATTAATAATAATACTAACAATAATAATGATACTAAAAATAATAATAATAATGCCTTACACTTGTAATGCGCTTTACAGGCTTGTCAAAGCCTCTCAAAACGCTACACTATAGTTATTACACTTGGTGCTGAAGCCACAGCTGCTCTGGGACAGACTGACAGAAGCGAGGCTGCCAATCTGCGCCATCGGGCCCTCCAACCACCACCAATCATTCGCCTACACACCACTTTCATAGGCAATGTGGGTGAAGTGTCTTGCCTAAGGACACAACGACAGAACTTGGTCCGACTAGGGGACCAACGCTCTAACCACTGAACCACTGTCGAGACATATAGAGACCAAGCTTAATATTCTATTCCATTATTCTAACTGCGCACATTTTGAGTAGTCCTGTATTGTTCAAAAATCAAAATTTCTGTTTTCACCTACCCCCTATCCACATTTCCACAACTTTCAGAGGCGTAGAGTAGATTTTGTCATCATGTTAACAACATCTTGCATGCTAACAGCGCACTTCCTGGCTCTTGGAAGATAAAAAAACTTTATGGCACACAGTGGTCTCATTTTGACCCTAACAGCCGCTTACACAATGTATCTGTACTTAGATCATCATGTTACCTTAAATCAGGGGTGTCAAACTCAAATGGACCGGGGGCCAAATGAAAACATTAGCTACAAACCGAGGGCCGGACTGATCAAATGTTCATTGAAAAAAATTAAAATGACCGCACATAGTCTAGGGAACCTAACTGAACCTACTGAAAACCTAACAAATATATTACTATATGATCGGATCTGATAAATAAAGCAATATTTTCTCATGGCTCTGTCAGAAATTTTTCATTTTCAACAGGCACAAAAGACAAACTTCCTTTATATAAAAATCCCCATAACATGCACATTAAATGAATGAAGCGGGATTATTCAAGGTACCATCAGTATATTTTCTCAGGGAAATGGCAAAAGTAGGTTAAATTTACTTTAAGAAATAAATAATATCAGCAATTTTCTATCAGTCACTCAACTAAAATATTTTTAAAACATAATTGGATTGAAATACAATCAAAAAAAGTGCAAAAATCTATGGATGAGAGAAAAAACAGCACTTTCTGTGCCTCCCACAGAGTCAGTTTGGTTTTAAACTTCACTGTCCTGCACATCTCAGAGACACGACCTGCAGCTGCAGGTTCATCACATTCAGACTCGTGATGTCACAGAAAACACATTTCACACACAAACGTTTCGTCTCAGAGTTCTGTTGTGTCTTTCCCTTTGCTTTCCAAGAACAGACAAATCTCCTCACGCAGCTCAAACATCTTTGCAGCACCTTTCCCTGGTTTATCCATCGCACCTCAGTGTGACACCAGCTCCGTTTCTAACTCGCTCAGAAATGCTTTGAACTGGCGATGATTTTGGCTCTGATAAAGTTAACTGCAGCGTGATGGTCTCAGGACATGTTCCATTTTCAAGGCTTTACCACAGAATGACTCCTGGTGTATGATACAATGAGAAGCTGTCAGTTCACCTGTCACGTTTTCCTCCTGATCTTCTCCCGTATCCGCGCCACCAGTCCACTCCTGTGTCCTCCGGTCCACTCCCGTGTCCACCAGTTCACTCCCGTGTGTCCTCCGGTCCACTCCTGTGTCCACCGGTCCACTCCTGTGTCCCACCGGTCCACTCCTGTGTCCTCCGTCCACTCCTGTGTCCTCCGGTCCACTCCCGTGTCCACCGGTCCACTCCTGTGTCCTCCCGTCCACTCCCGTGTCCACCGGTCCACTCCTGTGTCCTCCGGTCCACTCCCGTGTCCACACATCGCAGGTGCTCCGTCTGTTGTCAAACCCACGAGTTTTTCCCGAGGCAGCTCCATCTCATTTACACATCTTGACACCTCTTCATACAGATCATGTCCTGTAGTTGTGCCACGCATAGGACGTAACGCCAAAAACTCCTCTGTCACGCTCAGGCAGATTTAAGACCTTGTTTTAATTCTTCCATCTCCTGTAGCCTTTGTTCCATGTCCATATTCTTGTCTTTCTCCGCGTGTTTCGTTTCATGATGCAGTCTCAGATTATACTCTTTCATTACAGCCACACTTTCTCCACACAGAGACACACAGGTTTTCTAGCCTCCTCCGTGAACATGTTTAATCTGACTCCCACCTTGTTTGAAACCCCCAGTTCTCAGTGTCCACCTTCCGTTTTGCCATTTTTGATGTGTATCTGAAAGACACTCATGAATAATGAAATGAAGCCGCCTCCCCCGTTCGGTGCGCCACCGTTGCATTGTGGGAAATGTAGTATTGGGGCATGTCAAACACCTGCGGGCTGTGGGCCAGTTCTAATAATAAATCAATAGTCTGACAGTCTTGAGTCTGACATATTTGCCTTCATTGTTTTGAAAATGCTGTATTCATCGAGAAACACTGTATTAACATGATGTTTTATAAGCTTCCTTTTTTTGACGCCCTGAGCCTCCCTCCCTTTGCTCTCCGCATTAAGTCTCTCCCCCTTCAGAGCATGTTACAATTGGCGTTCATTTTGTTAATGAAACTAATGCACATCACATCAGGTTTGTGAAGTTGTAGTGTATTATTTTGTTTCATGCGTTTGTAGATTTCGAATGGGGCCCAGAAGAGATCGCTAAAATACATCCAGGGATAACAAACCTTTTCAAGCATGTTTTTGATGAGGCAATGTTATAATATGGTAGAAAGCCCCAAAAAGTCAATAATTCCTCTTTTAATTTTAATTAAGTTACAGCCCTTAAAGGCATACTTTTTGCCGGAACATGCCCGGCAAGTTGCATGGGTTCTGTTTACTTTTGTCTTTGCTCTTTCTGTCCCTAAATGTGAAGTTCTGCTCACTTTCAGCACATCATAGTCACCACCGGTAAAATCATTTGCTACTATCAAATCACAAAAAAAAGTTGCTTGGCTGAAAGCTGAAAAGGACATACTGAAAGGTACTGAAGTATTCTACGAGCTACTAAATGCAGCTTTAGTTCTGCTATTTTTCTGATGCTGATGTTTATTTTCTACATGTATCTCTCTATGTGTGAGTCGTTCACCAGCTGCAGCAGACATGTCGGAAATCAGGTCTGCAGCGATAATCTGACACAATGCATTACAAAAGAGTTATTTGCTAGTCTTGTTTGGTGTCTATTTTAGTTACAAAAAGGTGACAGTCATTGGCCACAATGTGAGTATTTTCAGAGCAGTGTCAGATAAAAATGACCATTCTTATTCAGCTTTTGATAGAAGTTATTGATCACAATGCATTTTCTATGAACACATTTCATGCACAAAAGTGAGTCACAAACACAGAAAAAATAACATCTGGTTTACAATCTACACAGTTGAAGAAGATATTTTATATTTATTTTATTTTATAAAATAAATAACTAATGAGTCAAATTTTCCTGTTCAATGAAACCTTTGAGAAGTGTAATGCTCCAGAATCTCGTTCTGTGCCATCAGTGCAGACCACGGTGAAACATAATATCCAAGAAACACTTTGAATTGGTTTCTCTTCTGGGACATGTCTCCAATTCTTTGACTGTTCTTCTCTGCCAACACAAAGACATTTTCGAATTTCGTGGTCAGTCTTCCATGGGGCTGCGCAGGGAGATAATATGGCTATGCTACACAAACAAGCACGTATGGCTAGGGGAGCGAGCACTACTGCCCACTGCATGAAGTAGGAATGTGACAAGGCCAACAGTAGATGGCCTTGTCACATTCCTACCCAGAACTCACAGTCAGAGACTGGCCCTCATGAATCCTCCCATTTGCCTTTAAGTTGTGCTGCAATAAAACAGCAATGTTTTAAAATGAAAGTTTTACTTGTGGATATCCACAGTGCAGTGGGATCCAGGATTTGATGGATGTTTGGGCTCCTAATGTAAATGAATGGAGGTGCTTGAGTCTTGTTAATTGCAGATGAAAACGTATGGCTCATCAGGATGATATATCACCATGGTTACACCACACAAATGTACTTGATTCAACATCCTCACAACTAAAGATCAATTAGCATCAGTGAAGCAGGTTGCACACTTTCTTACAAACCCTTTTGACTTTTTTGTGAAAATACTATAGCATATATTTAAACAGGGGGTTTTGTGGAGCTTTCTACCATGTTATAACATTTTTCACATTCTGGGATTCGTAGTATTAGTGGTGCATGCGCTATACTGGTGCGGCAGCCGGCGGACCAGCTCTAATACATATTTGATATGGTCTCGTGGGCCAAAAATAATTATATCGAGGGCCAAATTTAGCCCGCGGACCTGAGTTTGACATGTCTGCATTAGCAGAACGCACGCTGACTGGAATGTGATAGTTCTCTCAAGGGGGAAAGCACAAACGTCAAAAACAAAACTGAAACTTATCAAACAGGTTAATAGGTTGTTTTTGGCAAATATAGCATTTTCAAACATCATTTAAAATATGTGAAATATGTGTTAGCAGTTAATACCTCATAGAAGTAAAATATCCCCTCAAAAATCACATATTTCACAAAATATTTAAAAACACAATGTACCATTTTGTTGGAAAAAACCCAGTTTGAGAGTCTACATTTGAACCTTATACAGCCTGTAACCCACAATGCATCAGGACATAATACACCTTTATTAGAACTCAATCCTCAATATTCATCTGCGTACATGTTATTTGTCTTTTAAATGCTTTCCATAACCTGACACATTGAGCATAATTCACAACAGATGTGAAATATGCCAATGCCAGACTAAAGAGTGCTTAAGTGCTGTTATTATTATGATAGGAACATTGCCAGATGGCCTAGACGTTTTTTTATGGGAGATATAGAGATATGTTTGGCATCTGATCTCTGCTGGTTCTTATGTATTCTTCCATTGTGTCCTTAGGCAAAGCAACTTACTCACTTTGTATAAACTATATGATTGAAGGTGAATCACTACATCACTTTAACATGAATAATGCAGAAACTAAAAATGTCCTGAAAAGTATTTTATACTGGTTGTAGTGCTCCAAACTCGATTACGATATTAAGGAAAAGGCTTGATACTTGATACCAATTCTGATACCACAATGATGAAAAACACAAAAGCATGTGTGGTTCTATATCAGACATGGGAAAACTAGGGCCCGGGGGCCACACACGGCCCTTTGGGCTAATCAATCCGGCCCACCGAACAAGACCAAATGATATTAAAATAGATAAGGGTAAACCTTGTTCAAAGTTTTTTCTGCTGTGTTTATTTAACTGAAATTGAATCAATTAATTATTAATTTAATTAATGCATTTGGAAAACAATTTGTACAATGTATATATCTCCTGGCCCAGCCCCTCTGTCAAATTATAGAACCCATAGTTTGTCCACCCCTGCTCTATACTGTGTGGATAAGGTTCAAGAATGAAAGAAAAAAAATTCTCATGTTTATGGTATTTTTTCAGTATTGATACTAGTATCTTTTCTCCGTACTGGTTTTGGTATCAATTCTGATTTATCTGATATACGTGATTTCCGATACTTTTGACAATTCTACTTGGTATTTCATGTTATTTAACTCAAAATGTCTATGTTTGGACAACACTTTTTAAAAGAGAAGTGGACCTTGTAAAATAGACGACTTAAATCTTTGTGAATGAGACAAAATACAAGTCTCGGTGTAGTTTTGATGATGGATGGATAATATGTGTGCCAAAATGGGAAGAATGATTATAGCGATAAAGAAATATGCATTTTTTATACCATGTAAAACAATATAATTAATTTATTTTAATGGATTCTTTTTGCAGACTAAGGATGAGTTTGTTTTCATAGGTGAGAGTCTGGACTGCTCACTAACGCTCTTCCACAGAGTCGTCACGTGATCATTAAATAAATTCACTTAAGACCAGATGAACCTCATTGGATCAATCAAATTAACTGCACAAGCCCTAATATTATCAAACCTTGACTATTGTCCAACTGCATGGTCCAATACTACAGCTGAAAATATAACAAAATTACAAATAATACAAAACAGAGCAGTGCAGCTGGTGCTCCCCTGTCATTATGACAGTGCTCAATGATGCATCAGATATTTCACTGGTTATTGGTACATGACAAACTTTTATATTCACTGCTCACATTATTCATTGTGTTTCCTTTACTAAAACTCCTCAAATTCGCTTTAATAAATGAAAGTTTAGTGCAGAAATCCATAATTATGAAACAGACATGCTTTTGGCAATACATTTATGTTACCTAAAGTAACAACTGATGACATTTAAAGTCTTTCATTTATAGAGGAATGTGTAAATGGAGTCTGCTTCATAAACATTTAACAATATTAGAAAACAATTTTAAATTCAAAAGGTTTTTAAAGATTTTATAGAACAACAAAGCTCCTTAAATGAATTTGAATAAAATGAAGCTGATGGTGTCAGCTCCTGTACGCTGTACTGTATAATCTATTTCTCTCTGTCTATGTTTGTATGACATGATGTCTTGAATTACATTTATAATTGTTTTATTGTACATTTTTGTAGACTCCAGGAAAAATAGCAACAGCTATACTGTCACTAATGGAGATTCGAATAAATAAAACTAAAAGCTACACTAACAATATTCTCACACACTTAAAAGCTCAAAAAATATATTTTGTATAATATGTGTTCTCTAAGGCACTGAAGTAAGGGTAAGTATTTAGACGTGAGACAGGCCTCAACTTTAACAATGTTTAAATCCGGGCTCAAAACAGTTTAGTTTATCTGTGCATATGACTGAAAGGTTTTTATTATGACTGAAAGGTTTTTATTCTGCACTCTTTTTTTTGTTTGTTTTGTTTTAATGTCATTTTTCTTGATGATTATTTGTGATTATTTACACGGATCACACCGGGGTCACCAATTCTGGCGGCCCCGGTGAATTTCAGTGTCTTTCTTACTCTGTAAAGCACTTTGAATTACCTTGTGTACGAATTGTGCTATACAAATACACTTGCCTTGCCTAGTCCTATGTCACTGTCCCTGTAGTGTGCAGTGCCCAGGGACCTTCTTCCAGATCTTGAGGCTTTTTACAGTATATCATCTGTCTTTCATTCAATAATCACACAAGACATATGAGACATATCAAGTGTAATCTGACCTGCAGAAGTCAGGGGCCACCATGCCGTACACGTTGATCCTGTCGCACAGCTCCAGAGCGATGGTCATGGTGAACCAGCCGGTGCTCAACCACGAGTTCGAGATCCTCCTGCAGAGACACACATGCAACACATTAGATTAAAATGCATGTGACAGACTACTCATTTCACGAAAACAAAGTGAACATAAGTACATTTAAGATTTTATTACAAATCATACCTATTTTTTTCTAGCTTTTTAATTTTGGTAAATGTTGTCACTAGGGATGGGACGATATAAAATTTAGACTCATGATTATAGTGACCAAAATAAATTGCGATTCACGAAATTATATCGCGAAAATTATTAGTTTGTTAACGTTCTGACAGCCCGGGTCTACTTTACAACTCTACAGGAATGTACATGTACTTCTGTGTCACCCACGCAAACAGTCTACACATCAAATGAAAGCTACAGCGCTCGTCTTTTCGTATATGCAAACAATTTTCACCTGCAGTCACCACAGCGCTGACAGGAAAGACGTTTTTTTTACAAAAAGCCAAAAATGTGGATTTGGACTTCACTCACCTTTGAGGCTCTGGTTCTGTCAAACATCAACATATTCCACAGAGTTGGTCTCATTCGTTCCGTACAGGTCCAGAGAATATAATCCACTGAAGAAATCATGTCCACAAAATAAGTTAGATCCTCCATGTTCAATCTGCTGCAGGAAAGTATTCCACACGTGAAATCTGCTCCGTCACTTTTTTGCATTTCTTTGGTCGATTTCAGGCATAATAAACTTAAGACAGCGCCGACTTTGGCCGTGTCTCAATTCACCAAAAATTCACCAAAGTGCCCTTAAGGCGCATTTAAGTCTGGCAGGTACTTCGACCTGCACTTACAGTACATGGAACAGAGCATGTGACGAAGTGGGACACGGCCTTTGTTTCTCAGAGATAAACACACGTGTTATCTTCTGATTGACACCAGTGTTGTCCAATAAGGTGGAGGTTGTGAGTCACTGGAGCCGCAAACAGTGAATCAGTGCTACATGTGACTGAAAGTTTACGCCCCACTCTCCCCCGTGTAGAATCAACCAATCACATCACACACGTTTAGTGACGTTTTCTCCTCACAGCCAATGAGCAGCGGAGCACGTGTGTGACATGCCGAGATTTTCCGTAAACAGATGGACTTTACCAAGTAAACGAAGCGTGTTAATGCGGCGCATTCTAGGCACGGTTTTGCTTCTAAACATGATGAAATGGACAAAACAAAGGAAGTACGCGATCTAGGACTCTGTGGATGTTTGTACAAGTTAAACTAGAGGCATCTCTGACCCGGAGCGGTTCGTGTCAGAGTGAAGATGACTGTGGACTCAGGAGTAGAGGACCTTATTTTTGATGGATTGGATGTTGTTCTCTCTATCGGTGAGCGTGGTGATTCTTCTATTGACATGATTGTAGATTATATCTGCTGTGTGTCATGATGCTGTTTAGCTACTACACACAACACAATCACATTCAATAGTTTATGCCACTTATGATGAATATTTTCAGCTCAAGTTTGTCAAACAATGCAGGATGTTTGTCTCGTAAATGCGCGTGCAAGTTGCTCGTGTTTTGCCCTCGGACCCACAACTTTTTTTCTGCCACTAGAACAGGCACAGGCGCAACAAGTGTCATTGCTGTGACAGAGCGCCCCCTTGTGAGCAAACACCAAAACTAGCATCTAAACACTTGTATTGAAACCAGAAACATGAGTCAGTCTGGTGCTATACTTCCTGGTTAGACACAGGCAGCAGATATGACATGCATAGCAACCTGTTACCTAGCAACCATAACTAATATATCTCGTCTAAATTGCACGAGGGGAGTAGTCCTTTAGTCGATTAATTGGCTGATGATGTCTTACTTGATCAAAATGTGTTTTTAGTTGATAAGGTTGTCAAAAGTATTAAATTGAAGGAGTTTTTTTTATTATAATTGTGGTATCAGAATCTGTAGCGAGTATCGGGTCTATTCCTTCAGAAAAAAATCCTTACTTGCAAGTCTCTGCATTTTTGAAGGATTTTTCAGAGTTGAAGACATAGGGAGAGGGATTCTGTTTAAGAACTCACTGCTACTTCCTGTTTTTTTCCCCTTTCTTTTTCATTTTTCTTCCAAACTACCACTTAACTGATGTAAAACCATGATAAATATTGACCACAGGTACTCTCCCACCAAACCCAGTCATAACTAGAAAAACATAAAAACGCGTCATATGCACTTTAAACGGCACTGGCTCTGTTTTATCGATTTATCTGGATTCAGGGTCGATTTCTTCCACAATTATTCCATCTCTCCAGGCTCCCTCATTAAAGTCCACATCCGAGCGGCGCATCGACTTGTACAAATGAGCTCTGTCAAATAATCAAAGCTTTAATCAGAATCAGAACTGCAGCGTCTGCGGAGTCAGCTGCTATCGCTAACCCCAGACCCCGTACAACAGCTGTAGTCTCAGGGCTGTAGCCAAGGAGATAGTAAAACGTGCTCTTAGATATCTATTTTATACATCTGAAACAGAAAATGTATGCAACAGCAACTTGTACAACTACTACTGCAGCAACTGGCACTACTACTACCACAGAATCTAGTACTATTGCTGCTTGTAGAAGTTCTCTATTCTGAACATCATTATTGAATATAGAGCTAATGTGGTTTAAACTTTACCACAGATGCTCACCTTTGTAGCAGTCCTTTGGTCCGGGATGGGATGTGTTCAGGAAATGACCCAAAAGACAGAAGCTCTGATAGTGTAATGGTATTTATTACAAAAACAGAGTATATGCCAACTACAGACAGAAGTATATCTGGGTATATATATGGATATATCTATGCCAATGTGAGAAGAACTCTAAATAAAGAAATTCCCCCATATTTACATCCATAGAACGCCTCCTTTACACAAATTATCATCAATCTATCTACAAGGACTTAACTATTTCCAGATTTTATACATATACATCTCAGTGTTGGACATGTGAATCCATAAACTGTGTAACGTCTATACATTAAGCTCTGAAAGGAGGAACAACAGGCCCACAAGCATCTAATGAAGACCAGATACTACACTAACTCGCTGGTTTAATGTTATTTTCTGACTTTCTTGTAGATGAGTGTGTTAAGTTTTCCCCCAGCAGGTTATCATAAAAGCAGCACTTTTTTGACAAAATCAGTCTGGGGGTGTACCTGTCTTCAGCTAATAATATAATAAGGCATTTTACTGAGAGCAAACCTGGAATAAAACCAACTCAAACCATCCTCCAAATAATAATACCCAGGACCCCCACTGTGATATTTAAATTGGTATATGTAAACATTTTAAAGAGCAAAGCATTTAATAGTTGTATATTACATAAAACTGACTCTTGTGAGACTCTTTAAGACATGGTATAATGCTGTTAACTCCTCAAAAACATAACCGAAGTTGTGTTTTGTTTCATTTGAGTAATCCTGGATTATTTGGCTGTCTGCATCCAGCTCAAAACGCTCAGTTACACCTTATGATGTCACGTAGTGGTACTTTAGTGGCAGCTGTCTTTAACCTTAATTGTACTGATTTACTCTACACTGGAATAATCTTAACTTGTTGCTTTAAATTTAGAATATTTTTGTTTTACTATTTGCGTAGTTTTGATATCTGCTGGTGAAATGACAAGTGAAGCAGTGGCAATGAGGCTAAAAACAATAGCTGCAGCTTCGAAATTTGGCAAATCCAGGGCTGAAATTATCCCGATGACTCTAGTAAAGCTGTATGGAGTTTAAAAACGCAGTGGAGCACTTCCTGTATTACCACTTAATGACATCACAAGGAGGAACCGAGCTTTGATGAGAAAACGTAATAACATAGATCAGAAAATAGTGCAATATAGGCCTTTTAAAGTCTTATTTGAATATTGCATTTTCATATTTGACCTCATATACATCAACGAATACTGTCATCAGTTAGAAATATACTCAATACTTTGTCATTATATCTCCCCATCAGTGCGACCCACTTATTAATCCCGCTTTGATTGCTCTTGGCCTTGACGTCGCAAACTCATTTGGATCTTGTTTTGAGGAATGGGCGGATTTTGGAGCGAGGATTGGTGCAAAAATCAGAGCTGTCAAAGGAGACGAGCCCTAAATAGCCCAATGTGAAATGATGTGTCAGAGCGATTGAGACAGAGGTCTGGGTTAGACACAGCACTCCAGCAGTCAAGTATCTGTGAGGCTTTAAGAAAGTTTAATATAGAAAATGATATGTTGTTGGCTGTGACAATTGTGTGAGAGGGAGACGGGAGGGATCTACATTCAAGAGCATCTGTGTAAGACTTTAAAAAAAAAAACAGTTTTGTCTATGAATTGTTGTTATTGCACTGTGTCCTTGAATGCACCTTTAAATGAAACGCTATATTCATCAAGAACACTGTATTAACATATCTGATAAGTTTCTTGTTTTCTTCTTTTCTCTACTACTGCGCATCGGATCAGGTTTGTGAAGTTGTAGTATATTGTTTTGTATCACTTTTACCATGTTATAACATTATTCCCTCATCAACAAAAAATCCAGATATATGTCATCCATGCATGTTTGAGTAATCTAGAGGTAGTTGTGTGAAAAAAGGCAAAAGTACATGCTGATACTTCCTTTAACATGATTTTTATGGCTAAAAAAGAATAAAAGTCCAGGCGAGCTATAATGGTCTATAATGTGCTCAGTCCTTAAAGGGTTAAATTAGTTGAACTTATTTAACAGTCTTGAAAACTTGCACAATAAGGTTATAACACATTGCCTGCCTAGTAGCTGTACTAGGTAGGGAACCCTAACCCTAACAACTACGTGACATCAATACGCTAAAATGAAGTATTTATTCTCAGCATTGTTCCAACACATGCTCTCCTCCTCCTCCCTCCTCCTCTTCATCACTGTACCACTTAATCAGCGTGTTCCTCATACAATATTTAAGAGTCTGCGGCGCATCCTGCAGAGAAAGACACGACCCGGCGACCTTTATGATAATGTGCTGACAAACTGCATCAGAGCAGAGGAGAGCGGAGATGTGAGAGGACGGATACAACATGCTCCCGAAGTGAAAGGGATTTACCCGTCCAAACGTATACCGTCAACATACGGACGGCTCACTTTAAAGGGACACTGTGCAACATTTTTATTTTAAAGGGCACCATATTACGCTGTTTTCTGATCTATGTTATAATGTTGTTTCCTCATCAAAAACACGCCTGGAGTTGTGTTTTGTTTCATTTGCACATCTTTAACACACAATTCATACATATTTAAACTGAGTTCTTCTTTCAAGCAGAAAACACTGTGTTCCACCTTGTAACTCCACACACCGTCACTAGAATCATTTGGATGATTTCAGCCCTAGAATTGCCAATTTCTACTGAACAAAAGATAAAAGGTTAACTTTTAACTTGAAATCTGCCACTTCAAGACGTCACAAGGTGGAACAGAGCATTTTGAGCTTTGGAGATGTAGACAGACTGATGATAAAGAGTCACTCATGTGTGAATGAAACAAAACACAACTCTGAGTATGTTTTTTTTAAGAGGTAATGACATTATAACACGGCTTAAAGCTTAGAAGGGTCAATTGTGTGTAATGTAGGACCTTTAAATGACATAAACATGACGTAACTGTGTTTTAACTCAGTTTGAGTTTGTCCAGATGTAGACTTAGTTTGGTCTAGTTTTAGTCCTGGTTTAGTCTTGGTTTAGTTCTGGTTTAATCCTGGTTTAGTCCTGGTTTAGTCCTGGTTTAGCCCTGGTTTAGCCTTGGTTTAGCCCTGGTTTAGCCCTGGTTTAGCCCTGGTTTAGCCCTGGTTTAGCCCTGGTTTAGCCCTGGTTTAGTCCTGGTTTAGCCCTGGTTTAGCCCTGGTTTAGCCCTGGTTTAGTCCTGGTTTAGTCCTGGTTTAGTCCTGGTTTAGCCCTGGTTTAGCCCTGGTTTAGTCCTGGTTTAGGCCTGGTTTAGGCCTGGTTTAGGCCTGGTTTAGCCCTGGTTTAGCCCTGGTTTAGTCCTGGTTTAGCCCAGGTTTAGTCCTGGTTTAGTCCTGGTTTAGTCCTGGTTTAGCCCTGGTTTAGTCCTGATTTAGTCCTGGTTTTGTCCTGGTTCTGTCCTGATCTAGTCCAGATTTAGTTCTGGGAATAGTCCCTAAATTTTAAAGGACTCTGGCTGTGTCTGAATGTCCACACTACTCTTTACTTCGACCATTTTAGTGGTGTTCAAATGTCCAGTGAGTGAAAAAGTATTGCACTCAGTGTTTCCCACAATGCACCTTGAAAAGCAGTGTCCATCACTGGTCACTGGTCAATACAGACCACAATGCATAGCAGGAAAAACAACAGTCGACATCAAGAGGCCGTTAACTGGACACAACACGACTGAATGAAAGCAGATAGAAGTGATGTTTTAACTAAGCACGATCCCTGATTATGAATAAAACACTTAAATAAACTGTCATGGTGTAAAGTTGCCAGTGTTAGCCGTTTAACATAACTCAAGCTGTTATAAGATTGATAACCTCTACATCTCAGACATTTTTGATATCATCTGGATTGAGAACCATCTGACAGGTATCTGTGAAAACTATTACAACAGGTTAACCAGTGTTGCACTTTGGCCTTATGCTGGCAAAAACGCCCTGTTTTGCACATTCATTCAGTCTTCTTTTTCAGCGTCTTTGAGAAACTGCATTGGGTTTTTACTCTGGTCAGCTGTTTAGCACATGAGCTAACCACATCCATTCTGAAAATATTCCTCTTGACTATTTCCAACCAGGCTGAAACCAACCGAAACTAGCACAGTTAGACACTTTTAAAACATGAAAACTGAAACACCTCTCCACATAATGTTTAAACCCACATCCAAACTCAACCTCTCCTCAACTCTCCTCCCTCTTTCTTTCTCTCGTACTCTCTTTCCCTCCTCGCTCCTTTTCACAAACAATCACCCTCTCTGCGCTGCTCTAAAGCCTCTTTTCCACTGGCTTTGCTTCGCTTGGGGCCACCTTGGTGCTTCGTTTGGCGCGACTCCCTCCAGCCAAGTTGTGTTTCCGTGCTCCGGACGAGGCTCTGGGTCCAGGGGAAGGTCTCTGCTCCATGAGACACTGACTTCACCCAATAACTCACGTTTTCTTAATCAATGAAATCTGAATTGTATCTGAATTATACTTGTAGTTGTGCGGGCCAATCTCAGCGAAACACAAAACTTCCGTGCGTCTCTGTGCTGTGTTTTCTCTTGTCCATCTTCTCGTTTTGGTTGTTAACCTCACTTGGAGCTAGTACCCTCCAGGGTCCACTTGGGACGCCCTCAAACGGGGTGGTGCATTCACTTTAGACAGTGGAGACACTAGCGGGCCGTACCGATCCACTTCAAAGCAAACCCGTGGAAACAAGGCTTAACTGTTACAAATGCTAAACAGGGATTTTCATTGCAGCTATTTTGCCCACTGACAGAAATCGAACTTCACAGCGTCAGTGGAAAATATTCAAAATACCTCTTCAGCAGAAAGCATCGCAAGTACAGGGCCCTCGTCTCCACCTGTCACTGATCAGGCTGAGTGAACACAGATAGTCTCCGCTTGTTTCTGTCGGCTCACGTTTCATCGACTCCGCCTCGGTTTTTCCCGTAGCAGTCAGTTCTCCTCTTCTGCTGTAGTTTGTGTGAGCGTGTGGAGTGAGGTGAGATAAGCATAAACAAGCTAAAAGTCAGAGACGCTAAAGAAAAGTGATGTGGGGATAAGAAGGAAAGACCGCTAGATAGAAGCAGTTAACAATAGAGCCTGGCTGCAGACCTCCACCAGGATGCACCTCCACCCTTGTGTCCCTCTCTAGTTTTCATTACTTTATAAACGACTTAAATACACTGTGTATCAGGTATTGTCTTAGCACCTTTAGATTTTATTAGAACAAAAACCTGGTTGAATTTAAGCCTGGACAGACACTAGAGAGATGTGCTGGGTCACGCTTAAAACTGACCCCGCACAGATCCACCCTGAGCTCCATCTCCGTTCAGCTGTGTCTGCCGCTGGTGTGGGAGCAGAGGGGAGGCGGAGCCAAGACGAGGGGCGAGGGGAGAGCGATGTGACTGTGTGTGACTTGTCTTATTACTCAAACAAATCCATTTACCGCAAATACTACGCAGTTCTGACAGAGGAAAATGATTTAACTTGCGTGAATTTGAGCGCACCTCACATACATATATATAAATGTGTGAGTGCTTGACTAAATACTCACATAGATGCCAAAAATAGGGGCAAAATGCAAGCTTTTATAGAGACATTTATAACCAAGAGACTTCATTTGCAGTTTAATTTAACCAGCTTTGTGTTCTCTTTGCGACATGTGTAAAACAAGTCACAAACAAAAAAACATATTTAACTGTCGACATAAGCCTTCAAGAATAATACGGCATAGTCATATTAGATGTAGTTTGTCCGTGAATGTGTTGCCGTAGGGCCCTGTGTCTGGTTAAGATTAGGCACAAGTCTGTAATGGTTAAGGTTAAGATTAGGGAAAGGGTTTGGGTTCATCTTTAGTGTAAAATAATGTCAACTTTTGTAAAATTACAGTGAAAAGAGGGGCCAGGAAACAGTGAATTTGGCCGATGTTTCTTTACTTTTAAGGTCCTGTGGATGGGGGTAAGTCACGTGAGGGTCCTTTTAGTAGAAGTCTGAGAGCTGCGTCCTGTGGGTGGAGGTCTACAACCAGATCCCTCTCGATGTTGAGTGTTCTGCCTGTGTCTCTAGTTTGTTCCCTCAACCTACGCACTGTTTATAGGTTACGCTGTTTAGTACCATCATTTTTTTCATATATGAGCTAAAGTTTACCCATGGTTCTGTAGTAACTTTGTCCTCCAGTTTTATTTTCTTAGTCGTAGATGATATGCGCACTTATACTATACTCTACTATGACTACTTATACTTATTGCTACTACTGCAAATATAATCACTACTACACAGTTACTTTTTTCTATTACTACAGCAACTGCCAACTGCTGCCACAATTATTGCTATAACTTATATAGTAGTATTAGTACTACTAACTACTACTTCAACTTTCTCCTCCAAGTACTAATACTACTGATGCTAGTGCTTTTCATTTTGAAACATATTTAACCTTGTACTAACTTTAACTTTTGAACAATTCGCCTTAAGCCTATACTTCTGGTTTCTCTCGTGTCTTAAATGATTGATTGACTGGCTGTTGTCCAAGGAATACCGAGGCAACACAAACTTTAATTATTTCTGGGATCTGTTCCAACTCTTCCTGACCTTAACTGAGGACAATGTCAACGTCTAATTATTAGCTTGAAAAATGTAAGCATACATATTAAATATTAGCTTAATAGTCCTCTCTTATCTCAGGCAATTAAAGTTGAAGAGTCTTAACACAAAATGAGATCTTAAGTTTGCCAGTATTAATAGTAATGATAAGAAGAGGCCCTGCATTTCAATGGACTATTGTACCTTATGGGCACTTACGCTGGTTTACATTGAAATGGCCATGGACGAGTCTAAAGGCGTTTATATCAAATGACATGAAATTATGTGGAGATGAAGTGGACGATTAAACAAATTGTTCCTGCACTTAGTAAAACCACTGACACTAAAACATAAAGAGAAGGCATCATGCAAAACGTATAAAAACATGTCAATATGCTGTTTTCTGCAATTCGCGTCTTTTTGTCAATCGCTGAGACAAGCCTTATGATTAAAAGTACAAGATGTAGATTTTATTAAGTTATGTTCGGGTGACATTAGTGTTTCACAGAGCAGAGCCCTACACCTAGACCCGGAGCCGTGCCCGGAGCATGGAGACACAACTCAGCTGGAGGCAGCCGCAGCACACAGACCCGCTCCGAGGAGGCCCCAGGCGACCCCAGTCAATGGAAAAGAGGCTGATGTGTTCGCAATTAGTACCTTTCAGACGTGTAATACGCCCTTTTTAAAGCTGTACTTGGTAACTTTTCTGGTGGATGCTTGCCCCCATAGAGATATTATTGCTTTGACTGGACTGTGACGTACTATGGAATTAAATTTAAAATCTTAATTCCATCAGGACAAGCAGATGATGCCACCAGACCAAGTTACAGGTCAGATCTGTGGAGAGGCAACCTAGCACCTATACGTATGAATGCATGATTTCAAAAAGTGATAATTAATTGAACACATAATTGATTCTGTGGGAGATATGCAAGTTTAATGTCATACTGTGGAACATTCTAGGCGAAGCAAACAAATCCATGGAAGCAAGCAGGTGGTGGACCCTCCGCTTGTGAGATATTGTTGATTTGCCTGAAATGTTCCACAGTATGGCATTAAACCTCTGCAAGGAGAAAAGCAGGTGGTGCCACAGGGCCAAAGTACAGGTAAGATCTGTGGAAAGGCGACAATAAAAATGCATGCATTGTGTATATGATGTGTTAATAGCATTGTCTACTGTTCCTAGTCCATTTTTGTAACTTTCAGTGTAAACTAGGTAAATTTGCAGCTTTCTGGTCAAAAGCTTCTGCCCCTCCTGCTCCAGTCTCTGTTTGACAGTGATGAATGCTGTGGACCTGCCCCTGTGTCTGCAAACGATTTATTATGAAGGCTGGACCAACACAACACGATTGTCCCAAAGTCCCACTATCTCCACCCCAACACACACACACACACACACATATACCCACACACCCACACATACCCACACACACATAATTCTCATTTTATCCGAAGTGCAGGGACACAAGTTGTGATAGACCAGCCCTCCCACTTGGATGGTTATTTTTCACACCAAGTACCACCTCAAACTGTCATGGGAGTGGGAACCTTTTGTGCTCACGGCCCTTAAAGAAGACATGTAATATATGATCTATGAGAGCCACGGATCATAACGTTATAATTTGGACATTTTAAATCGTTATACGCATCTAAAATGACGATGAAATGAGAAGGGAAACAACTAAAATTTTAACTTTTTTTGCATAATAGGTCTGCTTTAAATATATCCAAACAGAGCAGGTGGGTGAAGTGTCTTACCTATTGTACAACAGCCAGAGGTGGGTAGCGTGGCCAAAAAGTATTGTTACATCAAAATAATACAAAATAGTACAAAGTAGTCCAAGAGATTACTGAATTAAGAGTTTCAAAGTATTTGGAAACTACTACTCAAATAAGCATGATTTCTAATTTGATTGGAGGGACGAAACATGACATAATACACAAAATCTGGCACAAAATGAGAAGAAAAAACTAAATCATATCTTCATATTGTCAACATAAAGCTTTTGTCATTTGTAGACTTACTCATAGTGGGAAGAGTAACCAAAACTTTTGATCAAATAAGAGTAGGAGTAAAAGTATGGTGTCTGAAAACTACTCAGAGAAGTACAGTTTTCTTTTTAAAGACTTACGCAAGTAAATGTTACTGAGAACCATCTCATACAAGAGAACAATGTGTTTCTGGTGTTTTGTTAGTTTTGTAGATTGTTTTGTGCTTCAAACCACATGCTTTTCACCGGGAGGAGGCCCCAGGGAAGACCCAGGACACGCTGGAGGGACACCTCTCGGCTGGCCTGGGAACGCCTTGGGGTCCCACGGGAGGAGCTGAAGGATGTGTCTGGGATGAGGGAAGTCGGGGAGTCCCTGATTAGACTGCTGCCCCTGCAACCCCCCCGAATAAGTGGAAGAAAATGGATGGATGGATGGATCACATGCTTTTACTGACAGAGGATTGGCTCTAGATAGGGATAGACGATACTATAATTTTTTGTACTGATACCAAGTACTTTTGGGGGATCATTTTTTCAATACTGATACTCAATACTAATCTAATCTTAAGGGTGAAGGGTTTTCAATAAATATATGCATAAAAAATGGTTTTGAATGAGTTCTAAAGCACAGAACAATGAAGAAATGCTCTTAACATGTAAAAAATGTAGGCCAGCCTTAAAATTAGCATACACAAATTAGTACCGATATAACAGTATCAATACCCACATTATGAATCCTCCCATCCATAACTGTAGACGTCTCCTTGCCAGGCTTCAGCGTCTGAAAAACCAACTAAAACCCGCGAAACGTACGGCATGGCTGGATTTTCCCTTGTATTTATGAAAGTATCGGTCCTCCTTCACTCTCTCTCGCACGTATAGAAGTCCCACAGAGCGCTGATGGCTTTGAACATGAAGATTTATCTCTGAAATTCAGGACTTTCAATGGGATTATTCTAAAATCAATACATTTTATGTGGAAGGCACCTCTGGCCAAGCCCATGGACAGTATTTCCCTGCTGTAGCTCTTAAAAAGTTGTGCAATTCTCTAAGACCTGGCAACCCTGTTTCCATTGAAAAGACCCAAACTGATCATTTGCGATTAGAAATGACTAAATCCCAATTAACATGTACTAATTGCACAGCCTGTAGCTTATGGACTATTTATACGAACACTGGGGTACTTTAAAAACGAAACACAACACGGTGGAATTAAAATTGCTGTTAGTTTTTTATTTTTTTTTATTACTTTAAAGATACTGCTCACGCTGAGATCTCATAACTAACATTTACCAGAGACAGATCTATTTCAAACACCACTTACATTTGTTAAGAAGCAAAACACCACTTCTCTCCTCTCTCGCCTCGTTACGGAAATATTAATCAAACGTTAATTAGCAAGGGACTTATCGGGATTTGTGTTTTTGTTATCAAACGCAGAATTCCCCCAGCTAGCGTGTTCCTGCTCTGATCACTTTATGAAAATCCAGCGTGAAGGAAATGGGACTAGCGTGTGAACAAGGCGAGCAGGTTGGGTGGCGCCGGGTTGGGGGATGTTGTTTTCTTCAAACAAATTTCTGCATAAAATAAAGTGTCAGGAGAATTTCACGCACTCCTGTAATTCGGATAATTATTTCGTGAAGCCCTAGTTTGGCTTAATATAATTACAACTAGGCCTAAAACAGAAGGAAAGAAGTCGTCAAAGTTTTTCATGTTATTCAAGGAGGAATCTTTGTGTTTTTATTCACTTTTTGACTGAAAGTATTACATTGGAATTGTGTGATGCTGCTAAAATTGACCTGACAATAGTTGTGTTATCATCCATCCATTTTCTTCCACTTATCCAGGGGCTGGATCACGGGGGCGGCAACAAGCAGGGACTCCCGGACTTCCCTCACCCTAGACATGTCCTCCAGCTCCTCTGATGGGACCCTGAGGCGTTCCCAGGCGAGTCAAGAGACATAGTCCCTCCAGTGTGTCCTGGGTCTTGTTTTACCATCACCTTATTTTTAATGCGGATTTGAAGAATTTGCATAAGTAACAGGAGGTGGAAACGGACATATATCACATTTGGATTATTCGCTCGCTTCAGGTGGATTCTGATTTAAGCGCATAACCGTTGAATGTTGGAAACGCACTTAGCCACATGAACTTGTAGAGCGAATGTAAAACTCACTTGACCTCCGGACTCGAAGTGGACACAGGTGATGGACAGAGGTGATAGCATTATTAGAGTTTAAAGAATCTGCCAACTTGTGGACATGACACAAATGTAAACGGCTAAATAACAGAGAACGTTATAAAACCAAGCCATTAAGACTATGCATGGTGTGTTCTTTGCAGGAAAAGCAACGTCACAACATAGAGCACAGGCAGCGCTTGTAACCAGGTAACCGACACCCAGTTATTCTCTCGAACTCCTTAATGAAAACGAGGATAAAGTTGTACATGTTATGCACTTTTGTGATGTGGATTTTTGAAATATGTGCTTTTTATATGGGTGGAAATGCAGATAATGACAAAGATGTTCTATTGTCTTGTAGAATAAATGTAGTAGCTCAAGAGGAAGAAGAGGCATGACCCTGGAGTTCTAATGCAGGAGATATTTAGCGAGCATCGGTACAGGGTTCAGCACATGGAAACATTCCAGACAAATCTATTCCTCTTTGTAGGGAGTATTATACCATTCCAGAGATAATCAAGGACTGAGCTGGCAGTGTGTATGGCACAGCACAGAAATGCAGTTTTTTGTCACTACGCTAATTTACACCACCTACTTGTCTCCGTGGACATGTTTTAGCTTTGCCTGGAATCATTCACAATATGATATTAAAATACTTTGAAAATGATGCATTCTTACTGTGAACGGGTTTGCCTCTCCACAAATTAGAACTGTAACTTGGCTTAGTGGTCCTTGTCTCCTTGTCCTTGATACGGTTAAAGTGAAACTAAACACTAAATCGACTTTTCTGCTGCTATACTGTTTATATTGTGTTTTAATAGCGTTATTGTTCTTTTTATTTGGTCATTTTAACGCAAACTAGGCAGCTTTGTTGTCAAAAACTGTCAAAAAAGTGTGTGTGCTCCTTCCAACGGCCACTGCAATTTCAAGTACTACATGACAACACGGAGGGCTGCCCTAATTTAAGCGCCCCCTCACTCTGCCCTTTAGTCCTCCAGGTACTACCCAGTTTACCAATGTTTGAAATGCGGTTGTGGATGTAGTTTAGGTGTTTAGCCCCACTTTAATGCAGTACTGTGGGACATTCTAGGCAAAGCAATAGCATCTCGGTGGATACAAACAGCTAGCAGACCCTTCACCTGAAAAGTGACCAAGTGCAGCTTTAAATATACAAAATGCCACATCTACCATCAGAAACTAAACAGCTGAGTACTCTACAAAGTCAGACGTGTTTGTTCCAAAGGCCTACGGTGATGCAATATAAGTACTTCACTGTGACTGCTTAAATGACATTGAGACAGTCCCCTGCACCGTGAATGAAAGGTCATGTGGCGGAGCACAGTGTAATTAGCCCCAAATGAAACAGCTGGGAGCCCTCATTAGCATTAGCATTAGCCTGGGACGTGCCGCTAAAGCTAAGCAGTTGAGTCAGTCTGCTCTTCAGTTGGGCGCAGGATCACATAATGCAGGTTTAAGGTAGATCATAGTCCCATCTGTCAGCGGCAGATTCAATGAAACACCAGTCTGGTCTCATTATAGCAGGGTAGGCGCTACAAACTCAACTATTCTTATTGTTGATGAACAGAAACAAAGCTAAGTCAATTACTTTGAAATGTCTTTTTCAAACATATGCACAGAATGGCATCTCATCACACTGACATCGCACTGGGGGGCCGAATTTTCAGCTGTTACCACGGTGATACATTGTCCGTGTAATCCCTCAACCGTCCAGGTCTGATCCATGGTAAAAGTTAAATCTGTCAACTGGACAAAACGTTGTAGGGGTAAAGATGTTTTGCTGCTCATCCAAGACACTTTTTTAGTTCTGGTCCACCAGCAATTTGACCAGAACTGAAGAAGCGGCTTGGATGAGCAGCGAAACGTCTTCACTCCTACACCGTTTTGTCCAGTTGACAGATTTGACTTTGGCTTTTACTATGGTGACACATTGCTAACACAGTCAACAGTTTTTGGATCCAAGTCTAAAATATAAAATGGTTTTAACCAACACTTTTTTAGCCTGTACGAGTGTTCTTGGTCTTGTTTAGGTGTGTTTTAATGCTAACTAGCTTGTAACTATAGCCAGTTAATCCAGATAAATCAGTTCTTCATGGTCAGATTAAAGTCTAACTTGAGTAACAGAGCTTCAGACAGAGCAGTGCCGCAGTTAGCTTCACCCCTCCTGGGAATGTTGATGATCAGCTGCAAAGTATCAATAGTTTGAAACTGAGCTGGAGGGCAGGTCAGAAATCTATGGTGGACTTTGTAGTTAAAATTTCAGACTGCAGATTTGTAATTACAGGGCCCTATCCACATGAAAAAAAAAAAAAAATTAATTTACAAGATTAATATTACAAGTTTGTGGAGGCCCTGCCCTTCATCTGAAATGACAACATCACCAAATTCTGAAACATGAATACAGCCTATTTTCCTACATTTTTCAGCTTTAGCTTAATACTCAATAAGTGCATATCCAGTTTAGAGCATGAAGCAATCACTGATCACGGCGGGACACCAGTCTCCCATTGAGATCGGCATATTATTTTCCAATGTCCTGGCCCTATAGGGAATGACCTACAAAATTTGAATGGCACAAGGAAAACCATGTGAACAATGACCTGCAATAATGATAACTTACTACAGCTGATTACACTGAGGTTACAGGGAAGTGTTGGTAAGTTACACAGGTCCTTTGAAACAAATTCTTGTGAGTTTTAAGCCATGTTATATCATCAAAAACATACCCGGACTTGTTTTCTTGTGCCATTCACACACGTTCGAGTTATGTTCGAGGTGTATGAGGGTGCAAAAACACAGTGGAGCACTTCCTGTATTACCACATGACATCACAAGGTGGAACAGAGCGTTTTCTGTTTGAGAGAAGAGCAGGGTTTGTGCATTTAACGTGTGAATGAAACAAAAAACAACTCCAGTTATGTTTTTTTAGGAGGAAACATTATAACATAGATCTAAAAATAACACAATATGGGCCCTTTAATCTTTCAAATAATCTAAATTATGTACACGAATGGGGGCGGGGATAAGGTGTAGGTGAAAACAGGAATTTTCTATGCACTTAAGCCTGAAATACGGGACAATATAAGATTACACATAAGATTACAAATCAATCAAAATAGGACTTTGAGGAAGCTGATGATGAGGGAGTTATGACGTGGTTAAAAGCTCTGAATAGCCTGGTCTGTTTAATGGAGTATTTCACAGTCAAATGATGATCAGTGAAAGAGATTGTCATTGAGGAGGTAATGTGGGTCTCTGTTCAACCCGAGCAGCAGAGCACCTGTGTTATTCTAATGGACACGCCGCTCGCATCAAACCAATAAGCCATGATAACCATTAGAGACGCCGCAGCAGGGGAGGGGAACACAAACACCCAATTTAAAGGCCTGGTACCCATTTTGTGTTTTGTTTTATATTTGAGCAACTTTTCAGAGTACTTGTCTAGCAGCATACTTTTACGCCTACTTGAGAAACATTTTTATGCAAGTAACAATGCTTATAATTACCATCGTGGTATCGGAATTGGTATTAAGTATCGTCTTTTCCCTTGTATTGAAATCAAGTTTAAAATAATGCTTTAAAAAACTATAAACAAAAATCAGCCTTAAAATAGACAATGCAATGTGTTAAGTTGGCTTCATTTCTGTGTTCTATGTTCCCCCTTTTGCCAGGATGGAAAGCTAACAACAACTAGCATGCTAACACGGACTTCCTAATTATCAGACCATAAAATTCCTTCTATAGATGCAGGCGGCATGCAACAGGCATATTTTGACCTCAAGAGATGCTGTTTTTGATGAATATAGCATTTTCAAGACAATAAAAGGTAACATGTTGAACTAAATGTTACGTGTTAACATAGAAGTGAAATCGCCCCTGTTAAAGCAAAATACTGTCAATTCAAACTCTCAAACTCACAGACATTTTTTTACTTTTAGCATCTGGTCCGATCTTTTTGCCAATATTGCTCTCCACTTTTAAAGCTAACAGTGTCGCGTGGCATATTTCCATCAGATATTGACAGCACGTCTTCACACTCCACCTGTTCACACTCCTCTGTATGTAACGAGTAATATATGCCTACTTATTTTTAGCCTCAGCCAATTGCCCTATTTAATAAGCTGCTTTGCATTTCCAGCACGACAAATAGACTCCCCACAGTTTACCTGATTGGCAGCTACCACAGATTTAAAACCTCCAGAGAATAAAGAGCCTCAGTTTACCTCCCTTTAAGACATTCTATTCAAATGCCCATCGTAAAAGTCACTCAGAAACACAGAGAGAACTCCAAACAGTAGACTCAGGCAACCCAGGAATCTAACCCAGAACCTTCTTGCTGTGAGGTGAGTTTTAACCACTCCACCCACAACAGCTGTAGAGCAATACCAAAACTTAAACGGTTAATGGAACTGATTTGTTTAGCTTTTTATAACTCTGTGATATTGTTTCGTTATTAAAATCTAAAAGAGAAGTGATCAGTTTCCTTCATACATGTTTGATTTATGGATATTTCAAATGTCACAGGCTATGTTTACATGCACAATGCAAATTTCAAATGCAATATCACAATGAAGATTAAAAAAAACTCAATTTCTAGTAATAGAATGTAATATTCATATACAAAATAGTACTTTCTTTTCATATGTCTTTATTTGTTCTGCTGAAGCTCAAAATGGCACCAAAAAAGCTCAGATTTTGTCCTGTGAATGTAAATGGTCACATATTTATATAGCGTTTTTCCACTGTCAAGGCACTCAAAGCACTTTACATCAGGGAATCCATTCACACACACATGTATATACCAGGCTCAAGGTGGGTTAAGTGTGTTTAGCCCAGTTGGAATCACACTGCCAACCTGTGGGCCAGTGGATCTGACCGCTCATCCAATAATGTTTATGTCAAGATCCGAACTGCCAACCTTCGAATCAGTGCACACTCTACAGTCGTCTCACACTTTTTTTTAGTTTCTGTACTAGTTTTAGTATCGATTAGTATCTGAGTTTTGATACTTTTGACAACCCTAGTTTGATGCGATTTCAGATTGTTCACTCCTGTGGAAGTTTTGACAATGAAAATTCTGCAAAAAGAGGCAAAATAATGAAGTAAAGACAAAACTCATTGTACTTTGTTACTCAAAAAATGCATTGATTAACTTTTGCCAGGTGTTTTTGAGGATCAGATTTCTCTGGGGAGCGTAAACGCACTAAAAATCAGACGTAATTTGTATTGTATTGACTCCCTGATTATTAGTTATTTTTACTGGCCATCTGGTGGTGTCTAGATGTGATATTTTCAGAGCTCAAATGGCCTTCATGATGCTGCTAATCCACTTCAATAGGTGCATTAAAGGCACACGCTGTAATATTTCTGGGTACAGGTCTAAAATCTGCTTGTCTCCATGTACATGTGATTACTTTGCCTGAAATGTTTCGCGGTATGGCTTTAAACTTCTCCTGTCTCTCATGTTTGTTTTAAAACAGGTTGCCCTCTGTAGAAGTTTTAAACACAGTATATGAATATTTTCTTTCTCCGCAAATAAATACATATACTGCCAGTCAAAGGTTTGGACACACCCTCTCATTCAATGAGTTAAGTCAATGTTTTTTATTTTTACTACTTTCTACATTTTAGATACATACAGAGGGCATAAATATATGAAGCAAAATATATGGAATTATGTAGCAAAGAAAAAACGTGAAATAACTCAGCTAAATATATTTTATGTTTTATACTGAAATTCTTCAAAGTATCCACACTTTCGCTTTGTCGACAGCGCTGCAAACCTTCTCTCAGTGAGCTTCATGATGTAGTCCCTGAAATGGTTTTTACTTCACAGATGTTCCATGTCAGCCTCAAAGAATGCCGAGTGGGGTAGTAAAAAGTAGCACAAAGACATTACTGAATACTAAAACTACTATCGAAGCTAGATAAAAATAATAGTGATACTAAAAAGGGTGGCCGGGTGCACCCTTAGAGATGGGGTGTGGAGCTCAGTCACACTGGAGGAGCTCGGAGTAGAGCCTCTGCTCCTACATGTTGAGAGAAACCAGCTGAGGTGGCTCGGGCATCTGTTCAGGACGCCTCCCTAAGGAGGTGTTCCAGGCATGTCCCACCTGGAGGAGGCCCCAGGGAAAGACCCAGGACACGCTGGAGGAACTGTGTCTGTTGGCTGGTCTGGGAACACCTTGGGGTCCCACTGGAGGAGCTGGAGGATGTGTCTGGGGTGAGGGAAGTCTGGGAGTCCCTGCTTAGACTGCTGCCCCCGCGACCCAGCACCAGATATGTGGAAGAAAATGGATGGATACTAAAAAAGTCACATTCACAGGACAGAAATGAACCTTTCCTGAAGCTTTATAATGATCTTGAGCTGCATCAGAACAAGTATAAGACACATAGACTAGTATACACCCATGGACCAGTATATAGGACCAAAGGTAATATTAAAGAACTATGTAAGTACTATGATCTATTTTCTAAAGAAAGAAAATATCATCATGGTATCGGAATCGGTATTGAGTATCGCGTCTACTCCTTAGTATCAAAATCGAGTGAAATTTACATATCGTGACAACACTAATGCCAAGACTACAAACCAGTGACCAAAGCAATGGGTGGCTACTTTTAAAATCTAAAATTTAAAACCTTTTTTGCGTTTTTTATTTATTTATTTTTTTACTATGTGTCCATTCATAGTTGTGATGCCTTCAGTAAATAATCATGGAAATAAGGTAAAAGTGAGTAAAAGTGTCTCCAAACCTTTGACCGGTGGTGTACACGAAAACAATTTTGAATGAATCTGATTTGTTTTGGTGTGAGCGTTTGTGAATTCTTGGACGTCTACACCGATAGAATGAGTTCAAAATGAATGTCAAGAGAAAATTACACAGAGGGAGATTAGACAGAAAGACGCTGTGACAATAACAGTGTTTAACTGTTGTTCACATAGACCCATGTTCTGCTGAAATACATGGGAGCAAGTAGATAACTATTATTTATTTGCTTGATTTTCTTGTCTGCGTGGATAAATATAAGATAATGGACACCTTACACTAAACCCACTGTTTTTCCTCTACTAAACGCTGTATAGGGTGTTTTAATAACATAATCTATGGTTCTTAGTTTCTTTTTGGCAACTTTAGTGCGTGTTGATTGTTCACTCCTGCGCAAGTTTTGACGATGAGAACTTATGCAAAAAGATGAGGCAAAGACAAAACTTATTCTACTTTTTTACTTTAAAAGTGGACTGATTAACTTTCAGCAGATGTTTTTGAGGATCAGATTTATCTCGGGCATATAAACACACCAAAAATCAGATGGAATTAATGACTCTCTGATCATTACTTATTTTTACTGGACATCTGGTGATTTCGAGATGTGATATTTTCAGAGCTCAAAAGGCCGTCACGATGCTGCTAATACAGACCAGGAGACACATTAAAGCAGCACTAAGTAACATTTTGAACCTATATACAGTGGTCCCTCACTATATCATGGTTCACCTTTCGCGGTCTCGCTGTTTCGTTGATTTTTTGGGTGCAAATTTGCATGTTTTTTTACAGGGTGCGAACGTGCATCGTGTTCTGCGTCCTGATTGGCTGAGGGACTGTAGACCATTGTCCATCAGCCTCCACCGTGTCTCCTGTACAGTACAGAAAGTGTTCAGCCAAATTTACATAAATGTTCGATCGCAGTGTGACTCTGAAGTGCTGTATGTTTGCAAGTTTTCTCCCCGACAAAACCCACAATGTCGATGAAACGTTCTGCACCAGTTTTTGTTAGTCGACGAAGGTTTGAACTTTGAGAGTGTTTAAACAAGAGAGAAATGTGAGAAAATGTTACTGCCTGTCTGAGAAAAGTGTATACAGTGTGTAGTGAGGGGTTTTACAGCGTTAAAACATATATAATAATTGTAAAATATAAATTTCGCCTATTGCGGGTTATTTTTAGATCGTAACGCCCACGATAAACGAGGGACCGCTGTAATGTCTTTCAAAGTCCCTCTGATGGTTACAAAGCTGATTCTGGGGTGTTTGAACTTTTAATTGATCCATGTGTTTTAAGGGTCCGGCGGAAAAAACTGAAACTCAATCTAATTACCACCGACCTTCAATATACACACCATACACACAGCTAACAGAGCTAGTGACACACCCCTTAACTGAGCTGTCCACAGTTCACTACAAGAATAAATGTGCGGTGTTCATTTGTGAGGTGTCAGCCAGGGCACAACCAGCTAAAAAAAAGAGGAAGCCTTTGTTGGAGGAGACAAGGAAAGGAAGAGGTAAATGGGACAAGGCCAGAGCTCTCACTCGAGTCAATCTGGGGAAGGTATTTGAGATGGAGAGAGCTCAGGGAAAGAGAATGGTGTTTCTGATTAAACACCTGGCTGCAGGGGCGGAGTTTGAAGTGTGGATACCTGTTAGACCAATCACAGTGTTCCTTTATCTCCAAACCCCGCCCTTCCTCCTCCCTCACACTCTCCTTAAGTCTCTAGCTCAGAAGACTAATGTGGTTGAAATGTGGTTATGGGTGGAGTTTAGGTTTAGTCCCACTTTAAACGGCTTGCACTCAATTTTTTTCCCAAGTATTTGAGGAAAATGTGTCTTGTCCCACTACAGATACAGTGTATAAGCGGCTCTTGAGGTCAAAATTAGTCCACTGTGTACTGTCTGCATCCAAGCGTTTTATGGTCCGATGATCAAGAACTGTGCTTTAGCATGCTAGTTGCTGAGTTGTTGTTAGCTTTACTGTCCACTCTGGTCTCTGAGAGTTGTGAAAAGCACTTCTAAACTCATCGTCGTGAATAATTAGCATGCTCGGACTGAATAAGGTAAGTGAGGAATAACTTTGGACCACTACAAAGTATTTACATTGACAGAGCTTTTAACAGTCCCCATCTAAACAAATGTGGCATAACTGATTTTATTTTTAAGCCACAAAATCCCAAAGGGGCTAATTTTGTTTTAAAAATAGTTTAAATCTGAATTGGAGGGCAGATGAAAATGTGCGGTAAATCTTTTCCTTAAAGGGTTACATAATTTTCTCAGATATTAGCATACAAAAAAGGCATAATAATAATAATTTATATGTCAAATTAAAAAGATGCCAATAAGAAAGAAAACAATTTTACTTGCAAATCTTATCTTCAAAGCCTATTAAATAAAATCAGAATACCAAAGCTCAAAGTGCGAATGTATTATGAAAGGTTACTGCTGATTTAAAATGGTTGGTAAAATTTGAGAATGTTTTGAACATTTGAAATTGAAAAAACACAGAAACTTTACTTTAAGACCCTTAAAAGTCCTGAGTAATTAGACATAGGTGGTGAGGTGAAGTCACTCCCCGTTCAGAGTGCCATTACATTACTATCGTTGCGCATTCTGCTAATGAAACTACTACTACAAATAGGGCCCGGGAGATGAGGGGAGGGCAGAGAGAGGTGGTGAAGAGTTAGAGGGGTAATAAAATTGAAGAGGGGAAGAGAGAGGGAGGAAAAAGGACAGATAGAGTGAGGTGAGAGAGGCTGAGAGAGAAAATGGAGGGAGAGAGAAAAGAGCGAGTAGGGAGGAGGAGGAGAAGAAGAGAAAGGAAGGGAGGTAGGGAGAGATCGCTAGATTACTCAAACATGCATGGGTGACATCTCAAGGCATGTTTTTGATGAGGGAATAAGGTTAAAAAATGGCAGAAAGCACCAGAAAGTCTATTTTACATAAAACTGTTTCTGTTCAGATTTATTTTTTACAATTATTATATGTGTTTTAAGGCTGTAAAACGCCTCTACACACTCTATATACACTTTTCTCAGACAGGCATTAACTTTTTCTCACATTTCTCTTTTTTAAACACTCTCAAAGTTCAAACCTTCGTATATTATATCCAACTTCCTCAATTAAATTTGTTGTTCACGTGCCTCTGCTCCAGGGGTATCTGCAGAGGCGCCTTAAACACTTTTGAGTCCAAAGCGTTTCTGAAATTGGTCGGTGCAGAACGTTTCATCGACATTGTGGGTTTTGTCGGGGAGAAAACTTGCAAACATACAGCAGTTAAGAGTCACACTGCGATTGAACATTTATTTAAATCTGGCAATTGCACGCAAAAAAATCCACGAAACAACGAGGCCGCAAAAGGAGCGAGGAACCACTGTAAACCAGAAAAGTTACATAGCGTCCCTTTAACTGTAACCCCGTCCTCACCTGTCTTTCCCGGTCTCCTTCTTGAAGATCTCGTCAAACTGCTGCATCTTCTGCCAGGAGACGATGTAGACCTTGAGCTTGGGGAGTAGCTGGCTCAACAGTCGCAGGTTGTTGTAGATGAGACCTTTGCCGTCCCTCCTCATGTAGCTGCTCGGGCCCCAGAAGATAAACACCGCGTCCCGGCTGGAGTTAAGCAGCTCGTGTCGACTCCGGAGCACCCTCTGGAGGCTGGAGTGAGCGACCACGCGCAGGGAGGTTCTCCGGCCGACGTCGCGGGTGTAGTCCGTGCGTAGCGTGGCGGTCGGGGCGTCGTTCATACGGATGACGCACTGAGCCTGGTCGATCTCGGGGCCCCTCCCCCCTCCGATCAGGTGCCCGGAGCTGGTGACCAATGAGCAGGTGCGGCAGTGCATGCGGAGAGGCTGCGGAAGAGGAGAGGAGTGGAAGGGGTTAAAAAGGTTCATTAACGTTTTGTCAAGTCTGATACGAGCGTTTCTAATAGAGCCAGAGGTAGGTGCTTACATTTAATTCATTAATTTTTTTAAGAGGGGGTATTTTACTTCTATGGGCCAGGCCAAAAAAAAAGTCGCCACCTGGATTTAACTAAGCAAATAGGTTCGAGGTAGGGTTTTTTTTGGCCAGGCAGTGTATTTAGATCACCATGTTGCCTTTTATCGTTTTGAAAATGCTATGTTTTATAAGTTTCAATTTTGTTTTTGATGCTCTGGGTCCAGTCTTCCCTTTGCTCTCTGTGCTACGTCACTCCTCCCTCAGAGCGGTATCACAACACAATCAGAGTGCATCCCGCTAATGAAACTACTGCACATTGCATCAGGTCTGTGAAGTTGTATTGTTGCGTCATGCTTTTGTATATTCATGGAAAACTGGCAGAATGAGTCAAGTAGGCTTCGCATCGCACGGAATCTTACAACCAAGCGTAAGGAGGGTTCGAATAGTGCCCGAGAGAGATCACTAAATTACTCAAAAATGCATGGATGACATATAAAACCTCTTCAGGCATGTTTTTGATGAGGGAACAACATTATAACTTCTACTAATGTTTATTGAAGTAACAGAGACACCGAGGTAAAGGCATAAGAGAAAGCTGGTTTGAAAGAGATTGATAAGAAACGAGAGAGAAGCAGAAGAGTTAAAGGCAAAGAAAAGAGTAAGTGAGTGAGATGGGAACGACAGACAGCGAGTATTGGGTTTGTTTTCTCACTTTTGTCATCCAAAATGCGTTAGTCTTGAATTTTCAGCAAATCTTACACTTGTTATCCATTGCTGTTAGAATGGCTCTTGTTTTCCTAACCTTTAGCTCTAACCTTTGACCTATTGTTACAGCGTTCTCGTATTTCGGTCCAGATTCTGAGCAAACATCTCCAACTCGCTCTGACAAAGCTCATGTTTTTTAATGGGGTCACGACCTCCAAACTCACAGACGCGGGGCTGTTTTTTGTGCTGTAGTAACTCTGCTAAATCCTGTCAGTCCCATAGGAAAGACCTCCACTAACTTCTGTTCACTTTGTACGGACGATGGACATTTCAAAGTCTAAGTTGTAATACATTTCGATTAGATTTGCAACTTCTGTTTTAATAATAGGATGCTGTTCAAAGTTCCCGTTTAAGCGCTTTACCTCGCTCTTCCTTGTCAGCTCTTATTGTCGCTCATATGAAACGCGGCAGAACGGCTCACCTCGGGGACGTCGGCTACAAAGGCGCGTTGGGTGTTGTGAAGAAAAGTGCAGCCTGACGAATGGGACGCGACAGATGCTCGTGGCAGTGTGCGCCTGTCGTAGCGTTAGCGTGTGATCAGTGCAAACCCGCAGGACGTACAAATTCACCTGAAGTCCCCGAACGCATCACACAAAGCCCAGCTCCAATACAGCGGCGGCAGCAGCAGGAGCAGTCAGCCGGCGAGGCGTTAAGGGACCACGCCACAGCGAGGAAAGATGAGAGATTGTGGAGGACGTACGAGGGCTTATATAAGTGTTTGTGTTTATTGTTAGAATGTTTTGGTTGCACTTTATAATAGTTGTGTCTCAATTAGCCTGATTAAAGCATGAAGAAAGACCTCAATCATAATGAACAAATTATTATTAAAAATTATTCAGACTCAGTAACTCCTTCATTAAGAGGTTAGTGTCAGTGAAGTCATTACTAAGCCTGACTCATTTCAAGTCTTACTTCAGGCTTTGTTAAGGCTAAATAGTTATTAAGAAGTCTGTCTACAATCATGTGTTTTTATAATTAATTTAGATTTGAGTAATTAAATACTTTAGACTAAATGTTTTGTCTTTTTAATAAATATTTTTTGCAGGAACATGGCCTGCCAAAGGAAGAAAATTGCACTTAAAGTTGTGCTATGTAACTTTTGTGGTGGTGTTCCCCAACTAACCTGACTCACCCCAGACTGATATGTGTAGCACTGAAGTGAACTCTCCACATTTATCAATCTGGAGCGGCTCTCGCTGAAAGTGATCAGGAAAAGACGCAATGTCATGACGTTTATTTGAATCTGATTGGTGGAAGCATCACAAAAGCAGAAAAAGCTGAAAAATCTCACTTTTGTTACATTCAGTTGAGAGAAAAGCTCTTTCCCTCGACAAATGCACAATACACACACTTCAGCACATTTTTCACAAACAAAATAGTCCATACTTTTGTTAAAATGGGCTGAAGTACAAGTTTGTTCTGGTTCTCTCGGCCACTTCGCTTTTGGCTTCAACACAGACCTCAATGCTGCTGTGTCATTGGTTCGGCCAACCAGTGTGTGGGCCCAATCGCACCAGTGGATGCATGTGCGTTCTTGTGAGTTTATGAACTCACAAATATCATGAAAATCCATCTTGCTATGCGAGGTTTTTTGCTACCTACTTGTCTCCATGTTTTTGCTTTGCCTGGAATGTTCCACAGTATGGCATTAATCTTATTTATCTTCATGTACATAAACGATGGTACCACAGACCAAGATACAGATCAGACCTGTGGAGAGGTGCATGTCTTTGTTCTTTTGTAACACAAACATCTGTTATTGCATAAATGAATGATAGATTTGTTCTCAGACAATAAACACACCCACTAACTGTTCATATTGTGTAAAAAACATTAGTCTAATTAACCAGCAGCACAAGTCTTGGCATAAGAAGTATGAGTTTTGTGTGGAGGCCGCATCACTTTAACCACAGAAGTCATTTCTCTACATGATACAGAGCTTGTGCTGCTTCGGGCCTGTTAGCCGCTCATGCATTAGCACAGCTCATTAGCTATGTAGCGCGCTCTCCTGCTAGCATCCTCCGCGCACACACATAAATCATTAGCATCATGTAAACAGATAAGATGGAGCACAGGACGGAGCGGGACGTTTCCACTGCTTCTTTTGGCAAGAACCACACCGGAGAGAATCAATAATATCTAATATTGTGTGAGAGAGAGAGAAACGGGGCAAAGAGAAAAAGAGAGAGATACAAACATACATAGAGAGTGAGAGAGAGAGAGGGAGGGGGGGGGAAAGAAAAGAGAGAAAGAGAGGGAGGAAGTTAGAGGAGAGAGGAAAAAGAGAGGGCATGAAAATGGAGAGAGCAAAAGAGAGAGAGAGAGGGAGAGGTGCTAAAGAGAGCGAGGGTGAGCTAGAGAAAAGGGAGTGGGAGAGAGAAAAGAAACAGAAAGACAGAGCGGCAGGGAGAAAGAGAGAATTGGGCAAGAAAGATGAGCAGATAGAACACGGAGCAGAGGGAGGAGTGGGCCATTTTTCCTGCTTCTTTTGACACGAACCACAGCAGAGAGAATCAATAATATGCAAAGCGAACCTAATGCGCTGAAATATCTCCCGGAAGAAATCAGCACTCATTCACAAGCACAGACGTAAAGAAAAGAGAGAGAAAGAAGAGAAGAAGAGAGAGAAAGAGAGAGAGGGAGAGAGGTAAAGAAAGCAGAGAGAGGGAGAGAAAGAGAGGGGTAAAGAAGAAAGGAGACAGAGGGGAGGGAGAGCGAGAGAGAAAGAGAGGTAAAGAAAGCAGAGAGGAGAGAGAGAGAAAGAGAGAGGTAAAGAAAGCAGAGAGAGGTAAGGAAAGCAGAGAGAGGGAGAGGGAGAGGGAGAGAGGGGTAAAAAAAGGAGACAGAGTGGGAGAGAGAGAAAGAGAGGTAAAGAAAGGAAGGAGGGGTAAAGAAAGAGGTAAAGAATGGAGAGAGATGTAAAGAAAGGAGAGAGGTAAGGAAGGAAAAAGAAAGAGAGTGAGGAGGGTAGTTGAGAGAGAAAAGGGGGGAAGGTAAAGTGAGAGAGAGGGGGAGAGAAAAGGGAGAGAGGAAGGGGTAGAAAAGGGGGGTATGGAGAGTAAGAAAGATGACAAAAAAGGGGAAAGTTAGACGAGAGAGAGAGAAGAGGTGTGGAAAGGATGGGAGAGAGTGAAAAAGGGAGAGAGTGTGAGAAAGAGGAGGCAGGGTAGAGAAAAAAGGAGAGAAAAGATAGGTAAAGAGTTAGAAGAGAGGGAGACAGTTAGATAAAGACGGAGAGACAAAGAGAAAGAGTATGTAGTATGTGGTAGAAGAGCGAGAGGAGATCTCTTCTATTTCCTAACTATTTCCCTTCTTCTTTTCTCTCTGTCTCCTTCGCTCTCTCTCTCTCTCACCCTCCCCCTTCTTCTCTTTTCGTATTTCAGCCCTGACAGCCAATTTGACCACGTCTCCTGCAGAAATCCCATTTTCACCCGGGGGCCCTTGGTCTCTGCCTCCCCGCTCAGGGCTGCTCGTGTCTGGGTAAAGAGAGGGAGGAGGAGAGGGGAGGAGGAGAGCGGACCGTGGAGCTATAAAGGGGGACCCGCGTAGCCTATTACCCACAAATAGGCTGCGATGCTCTGGACCGGGCTCTCCATCTGGCCCTGGGATTGTGTGACCGGGCCAATCTGCAGCTGTCACAGGAGTGAGGGAGAGTGGTGCTACACTTCACCTCTGAGCCGGCCCAAAGCGTGCTCTACAAACCGGGCTTTTCAATGGTACATGTGTTTTCTATTTGAGGAAAGAGGGTGGGGAGGGGGGTGGGGGGATGGGGGTATAGGGGGATAGGGGGATGGAGGGGTGCAGAGATTCATAGACACGAAATTCTCGCTCTCTCTCTCCGCCCGTTGCTACAACCCGATCATTTGGCGCCAATGCTACTCAGAGTTACGTCAAATCGGACGCTCCTTTTTGCATGCAAATGAAGGGTGAAGCCAATGCCCATATTAAAACAGGGATATTATGCTTTTTTCTTTTTTCTTTTTTAGCTTTCTACCATGTTATAATGTGATTACCTCATCAAAAAACAGTCTTGAGGAGGTTTTAGATGTCATCCATGCATGTTTTGAGTATTTTCGCTCTCCCGGGCACTATTCGAACTCTCCTTGTGGTTTGTTGTCAGTTTCTGTGCAATGCTCAGCCCACAAGCCCACGTCACCCAACAATTCTCCACAAATATGCAAAAACATGATGGAAAACAACACACATGTGCAGTAGTTCCATTAGCAGGACGCACACTGATTGTGTTGGGCTTTGAAGTAGGAGTGACTTTTCTCGGGGAGCAAAGGGAGGGGAGACTCACGAAAGTTTAACAATTTCAGAAAACTCAGTGGCAAGTTGGTTACCCGCCACTTTTACACACTAATTCTGATCTAAAATAATCGGTTTACCCACTCACCAATGACTATTAGCGAGAATGTGGTCGATGAGTTAGTACCGTCTGACGCCCTCTGGATTATTCATAATTTGTGATTTTTGCGGGTTAATGTACAGGCTCCAGTATTACAGAATCTTCCCAGGCTAGCCAAGTTGCCATGTGAATGATAGTATTAGCATTGTGTCTACTAATTATATGTCTATGGGGGTGACTGCATGTATGTCTAGGGAGGAATGTGCCGTAGTTACCATGGGGACACAATGCACACGTTAGCAAGTACTGCCTGATAACTTTACAAAATAGACACATTTTGAGGAGCCTCTGATCAGTGTGGGCGTTCATGGTCCTGTTTAGGAGATTTTCAACAAAAAAGGTACGAGTGGCTAACTGAAAAACTGTTGGCTAATGCTAGCTAACTTGGGACTGTAATGTTATTTCAGAGAGACTTGCTTCACAGCACAAATCAGCTCCCCTGTTGTAGTCCAAGCTAAGCAACCGCCTGACCAGTTCTCCATGGTCAGGCGGCGTTAAAACAAAGCTCAGATTAAAGTCTAACTTGAGGAACAGAACTTCAGACAGAGCAGTGCCTCCAGTTAGCTTCACCCTCCAGGTTATGCTGCATGCACGTGTGTTCATTAGCTCTTATGTAAGAACGTTGGGATTTAAAGTTGGCGTTTAAAAGAGCTAATCAGTAAGAGTTGTACATCGGTAATTCATTTAAAAGTTGTAGCCTTGTTTTTAAACTCGTAAAAACATTTTCCTGAGTTCCTGAGCACCACATGAACACAGCACAACCCCTGTAACTCCCCCCCTGAGTTTCTGTCACAACAAATAAAAAACATGCTAAAGTTGCTAGCTGCCTCGACATTAAAAACACTAATTAATAAAGCTTCATGCATGAACAGTTTCACAAGCGCCGATTTCTGACTTTTATTTATTTCACATTGAGTTACGGGTGAGTGAGTTGATGCAGCAGACGAATAATTAATGATGACATTTTGGTCCATCAGGCATGACAAGATGTTCTCTGTTATTTTATTTATAAGCCTCTGTTTTTAACAGTTTCTTCTAATCATATTCAAAATAAAACTGCGTTGACTTGAATTCATAAATTTAAACTAGTTTTGAGTCGAAATATTTCTCAGAGGTTTTAGGCAACTTTTTGACAACTTTTTCCAATTCAAACGATATGGTACTTTGTTTTAAACTGTTAATCACTATGGCAACGTTCCTAATTTTTTATCAATCTGAAAGGTGAATGCGTCATCACTTAGACTGATCATCGAAGTTAGGAAATGTTTGGTTTCCTTGGTTGATTAAGATTGGTTAAGATTAGGGTTGGGAAAATGTTTTGGGTAGCTAAAATGCTAGCAGATGTAACTTTAAAAGCAAATGTCACTTACTAAACTTATCTCCCTTAAACCATAAAATAAAACTGTCAGAAACATTATATTTTAGGCTTGTTCTTAGCAAACACATTACCACGGCAACCGGAGCTACCTCATCACTTCCATCCCTCCTAACCCGACTCTCTGGCACTAACCATTCTGAGACCCATGCACAGGTAAAGAAATCTCCTCAAAACTTCTGCAGTCCAAAATAACATTGCCAGCTCAAGTAGTTTTATCTAATTTACACTTGTTTCTGTAAGTGTCAGGGCTAAGTGATGCAGCCACACAGCTCCCACAGACCAGAATATGCTCCTGATCTGAGATGGAGCATGTGCACTTGTTCTGGAGGAGCTGTGGAGGATCAGTCACCTCTCCAAATGTAATGATACAAGTCTGATGATGAAACAGGAGCTGGGATTTTCATTCAGAGCACAGAGCACAGGCCTGAGAGCTCCTGTAATTTATAAACTTATGCATGGACACATCAGATGATACTAACTGATACAAATCCTCCAGCTGAGGTTGTCCAGACCAAGCCAATCCATGGAAACGTTAATGCTTTTGCCTTTACGCTTCTCCAAGACGCCATTGCTCCAATCAACCCTCGTTTTCACTGCTACCCACTGCTCTGTACTTACTTCATAGATTATAACTATACAGTGGTGCTTTGTGTATCGCGGGGGTTACGTTTTAAAAATAACCTGCAATCAACGAAATCCGCAAACTAGTCAGCTTTATTGTTTAGTTATTATATATCTTTTAAGGCTGTAAAACGCCTCACCACACACTTTAAACACTTTTCTCAGACAGTCATTGACATTTTCTCACATTTCTCTCTTGTTTAAACACTCTCAAAGTTCAAACCTTCGTATATTATCTCCCTCTTCCTCGATGATGCTTTAAATGTGTTGTTCTCGTGCCTCTGCTCCAGCTGTATCCACAGAGGCGCCTCTCCGTGAACAGAAACACTTACGTCCAAAGCGTTTCTGAAATCTGTCGGTGCAGAACGTTTCATCGACATTGTGGGTTTTGTTGGGGAGAAAACTTGCAAACATACAGCACTTAAGAGTCACACTTCGATCGAACAGACTGATGGACAATGGTCTACAGTCCCTCAGCCAATCAGGACGCAGGACACTATGCACTGTAAAAAAAAAAAAAAGCCTGCCAAACTGCACCAAAAAAAATCTGTGAAAAAAAGTGGTGAATTGTGACATGGTGAGGGACCAGAATATTCAAGTACAATCTAAATGTACATGTATTATTATAGGCCTACGTGCCATACCACACACATTGAGGCATGTAGAGTTACGGCAAGAGAAATCCTTTAACTGCGACAGCCCTACCTGTAACTTGGTCTGACATCTTTATGGAGGTGGATTAGTTTAATGCCATATTGTAGAACATTCCAGTTATAACAATATGGAGTCAGACGTTTTTATTCTACATTATAGTGGTCCCATTTGACATTGTGACGGTCCTTCCCCCTTGAAAATAGGTCATTAGTAAAAAAAAAAAAAAAAAAAAAAAAAAAGAGATAGATATTTAAGCTTTGAAATAGAAACAGCCTGTAACAAGTATGAATATGCAAATGAGTGTACATAGCAACAACAACACGCCCTTGGCTTAATTAGCATTATATAAACGACATGGACGCCTTTCTTGTTTCCCCTTAAACATGCAAATGAACATAACTAAAGTGACCACGAACCAGGACAGGAACGTGACAAAATGGTCTATTCTTTATAGAAATCCTGCATTTTATATTGACAAATGTGTTTAAAGGTGCACAATGTAACTTCTCTGGTGGAAGGTCAGACCAAGTTCTTGTCTCCGTGGAAATGTTGCCTCGTTGTAATGTTCTACTGAATGGCAATAACTGTGAAAAATACCAAACAGTAAAAGTATTCTGCTAGAAAAGTACAATTCTTTCTAAAGTAAATGTACCCCACCTCTGCTTGCATTATTACTATGAACAGGGTCACCTCTCCACAGAACTGACCTGTAACTTGGCCTGGTTGTGCTCCTGCTTTTCCCCATAGAGTTGAATCCCATACTGGAGAAGAAGTAATTACATCTCCATGGAGACCCCTGCACCAGAAAACTTACATAGGACAAAGTGCCAGATGCTCTACCATTTACACCCATCACTGTCCAACGATGCTTAAGTGTAGAGTGCATTAAAACGATGGACTGCTCGACATTGGGGGGTAAAAATAGCTGCCATAGAGAGATGTGTGATTTAACATGGACCAGAGGAGCTACAGGGGATGAGAGCCGACCTTGTCCCACTTGTGGCACACCCAGGCGGGCTTAACACTTTGCCTCGCCCCTTCCCTCTCCCTCCCGAGCTCCACACTGGCCCAGAAACTAGAGGACAGGCCACTAGAGGACGGCCATCGGGCTGCAGACGGGTGGATCTGCTGCTGGAGCATAGGTGGCGCTGTGAGAGTATTCTGCGTCAGATGTGGTGATTAGTTGTGATTTTAAACCTTGAATACGCTGGATGACGTATGGCAAAAGTGTGTGCAGCTCGCCTCTGCTGCAGCGCCTATAATAATAACAGGCTAATTGCGGTGATGATTAGAGTAGCCCACAGCCACGTATAAAAAGTAATTATGTTAGACTGACATGACTGAGAATTGTTATATTAGCCTAATAACAGTAAATGATTTCTGTTAAGTTTCAGCTTTCTGTAGAGTTTATTCAGATACTTGATGCAAATGATATGGACCGAGCGTCTGTTATTAAACCATCAAATATGTCAAATCTAACAGGCTTATATAAAGAGCTGAGTGTGATCAGTTACTTTGGAGCAGACGGACATGTGAACACTTTTAACAGTATCCAGTGCTGCGGAGTCTGGGATTGATTAAAGTCTAAAGGTGCGTTATTTAAAGTGAATAATAACGAAGTCACGCTGCGCTCACACGATGCAGCCGGTGCCACCTGACCCCGACCCTGTCCCCTCCTGTGCACCGTGTGGACCCATGCTGTCGGCTCAAAAGTGTTGCACGTGCTTTTCAAACATACTACATGTTTTTACACAGTTTCTGCCCTCCAGGTCATAATAAATCAGACAGCGCCCGCTAAAAAACATGATTTGCATATCCATTTGGTCCCATGGGAAAAATCTGCGCCGCAACCTTTCAAGCGCCTTGATTTTTGCGTCATCTTACAGGTACAGAAATTCAATTTCCGTGCTGTGTTGCCAGCTCAGTCCTTGTTATCTTCATCAAAAGTATAATGCTCCTTACAATGGAAGCAATACAAACAGGTAGGTATAGGTACAATTCTGCAGCTAAGGTAGTCCTGACCACAAGGGCACCACCAGATATTTTTGGTTGGAGGAGCTAAAGGGATGCTAAGGTTTTCAATGTAGGTGCTAATTTAACATGTTTATATAGAGCATTTTAACCCTTTAAGGACTGAGCACATTAGAGACCATTATAGGTCGCCAAGACTTATTTTTTTCGTTTTTTAGCCATGAAATCCTTTTAAAGGAAGTACCAGCATTGCTCTTAACTTTTTTTCTCACAACTATCTCTATTTTACATCCAGTTTTCCTTGCATCAAATAACTGGGAGAATCCCGGCGGCACCTGCGCTCTGATCGGTCATCTTCGAGGGACAACATAAGAGACACCGTAATGGCAGTAACATATTTAAAGAGCCCCGTGCCTCTGCTTTGAGATGCCGTTTGAATTTACATGAAGCACAATTGGTTGCAGAGTTATGGTAATGGAAAGTCCACAACCGCGAGTCTATCGGTGGAAATAGAATTCGACACTATAGAGTTAACAATGTTCGCTTCACTGTTATAAACAAGTTTAAATGTAGTTATCCCCTTTTTTATTGTAGTCTCATTTTGAAGACTTTGTGGTTGCCTTTTGAACATTTTTAGTCAAGATTGGATGTTGTATGTTGCCTAGCAAATGCAGAATAATACCTCACTGTACTTTTTCTATAGAGTGATATCCGTCTGGTCTCCATGTCCTCCGTAGCGTCTCAAGCCTGGCCAAACATGATCGTGCAGTCAGATTTGTTTTTTGTCAGTAGCACATTCGATATGAAGGAGCTCATTGGTCGCCTATAATTGGCATCAAATTTCTCTCTTTCAGCCCTGAGTGATACTTTTTCCTTTTTTTTCCTCTTTACAGACGGACCATGCATGTCCCCGATTGGCTAATCCACCTGTCAATCACACTCATTTGAAACCAGGGAGATTCACCAGTGACCAGACTCTCATCTTTGTAAAGTACTGAAGTGTGTATTCTGGATCATGAAAGTGGGGCAAAAATCATAAAAGATTTTTGCCCCACTTTCATGAGGGTGCATTGCCCCTGCCTGACCAAGACTAGCCCATCTGCTCCTGACAAGTCGCCCTGTGAGTTTGGGGAAATTTGTCAGACAAAGTTATTCTTGTTTTGTGCAGTATTTTAGTAGCTGCCCTAAATCAAAGTCTATCTACAGACATGTCCTTCTGTGTGTGTCCTCTGCAGGATGCTCTGAGGCCTGTCCTCTTCTGTTTGGGGACAGGACTCTGAACTTGAGAAGAGCTGAAGGATGAGAGGACAGATATATTGTCCCAATGGAGAGAAAGAGAAAGAGAGTGAGAGGGGAGGAGGGAGATAGAGAGAGAAAGGGACACAGAGACTGTAAAAAAATCCTAATATTTGTACAATCACAAGGGCCAGGAACATGGAACAGTCTGGACATTGAGTGAGTCTGCTGGTTATGTTAAGAGGCGTTAAAGGGCCTTTGTACGAGTATGTAATTAGCAATGCTGCCCTTCGATCTCACAATGAAACTACAGAACAATACAGCAGGATTGTCAAGTTGTTACGTACAGTTCTGCATCATGTTTTTATGTATTTATAGAGAAATATTGTGTTGGAGCATGGATGACGTAGCCTGTGGGTTGAGTACTGCACAGAATGTTACAGCTAACAGTACAGAGGGTTTGAATAGGGCCCGAGAGAGATCGCTAAAACGTTAGAACATGGTAGAGAAAAAAATATATATATTACCCCGTTTTTAATCCTTTTCAAGGTCATCTTACTCTGAGCCTTATAATTCACAATTTTAAATCGATTTATAAGAGTTATGCAGGGCTGGGAACGGGAAAAGCATTTTGTCTCGCTAACAGCAAAAACACTAAATCTCTCTGGTCAATAGACGCACAGAGGGGGCGGGTCCGCTGTGTGCACTGGACACGAGGAAGAGAGACAACTCCGAGCACCATCTGAGTTTTTAAACTATTCAAAAAGAGCTAATGATTACTCAGAAAAAGCCTGCTTAAGTCTGCAAACCTACATACATGAATAAATATGCGTGTGGAGGATTAGTGATCAATCAGTGGCAATGTGCGGAGTTTACTGCTCCTGTCAGTCACGTTTACTTTGAAATCTACAGAGATATTCATGTTAAGTAAGCAGCGAGCTTTGAATCAGGAATGCACCAGAACTGAACCAGAACTACATAAATGAATTAACCTTTATCAGACCTGAATAAGAACTGAAGTAAGACTAAGCCAGGACTCTGCCAGGCTCTTAGGCAGAAAGGAGCAGAAAGGAGCTGCAGGTTGCACAGAACAACCACAGGATTAGAGACTTTTCCTTTTTTTTTTTTTAAATATAAAACACTGTTTCAGCCTCAAAATGCTAAATAACTTCCTGAGCTTTTTGACATTATTTAGATTTCATTTTTAACTACATATGTAACACAGACACATTGAAAAAATACATCCAAGACAAACAGCACAACAGTGGGTGAATAGAACAGGATATTTAGGCCTAAATGGTAAAAAAAAAAAACGAAAGTATTTAATCATATTGTTTTTTGACCTTTGTGTGCCACATGTGGATAATCCTGATTACAATTTTTAATCTCTGCCCAGCTCTAAGGTGACGTTTACAGAACTAGCTCTCTAGCAATATGTCAGCCGTCTAACAAACATCAGAACGGCGTAGTCTTTGTAAGTCCTTCAGTGTGAAACCAGGAAATAAAGCAACGCCAGCTTGATGTTTGACTAACTATCTACCAGTGTTGTTTTTCCAACCTGGATGTCTACACATGTTTAAAACAGACCTATTATGCAATATCTACTTTTCAGAGATTTTATTTTTTACCATGTTACAGTTGTTTCCTCTAACTTCCCTCTGAAATTATACCTAGAGTCATTCGCTCACGTTTGAGTCATCTTTATGCTCCTGTATTCAAAAGGTCATTGTACTTACAGTAGTTTGTTCTCCCTTTTTTTTTCCCCTCAATTGGTGATGTGCGTAGGATTCAGCATCGGCATGTAGTCATTTTAGTACAAATGGAGAGAAATTGCTACTCGCTGCAACAACCGCGCAGCTCTTTGTCGTGATGATGTTTACGGCGGCGCACATTTATAACGCAGAAGTCAATTAACTTGTTTCGTACGTCATTTTAGATCAATATTGCAATTTAAAAGGTCCAAATTATAACACAATGATCCATGGGAGTCGTAGATTATAACTACATGGCTAACACAACCTGATTTTTACCGCCTTACGAAGAGGAAATACAGACCTACAGTAGTTCATGTTAAACAGTTTGCAGTGGTCCATTATGAACATCCTAATTATTCACCTCAATGAGTTTTTAAGCATCACTCACAACTTTCAGAGACCGGAGCGGAATAAAGGTGCTGCTAACAACAACTAGCATGCTAACAGTGCACTACCTGATTATCACAGAATAAAACGCTTTGTGATTAGATGCAGACAGTACAGAGTAGACTTAATTTTTACCTCAAAAGCTGCTAAAAAATCATCTGTCAAGACAAACTCTTCTCAAATACATCTGGTTCTTTAATGTGTTGTCACGATACTAAAATTTCAAACTTGATTTCAGTACCAAGGAAGTAACTCAATACGCAATACTGATTCCGATACCATGATGATAATAAAAAGCAGTCTTTCTTTAAACAATACAATGTAATTTTCATTATTAAATCAAAGTACTTCATTTTCTATTACCATGTGGCCTTATATCTGTGTAATCCCTTGTTCAGGTAGGTTCCATCGTGGTCCATGAGCGTATACCGGTACTAGTCTACGCTCATTTTCTGTCTTGTGAATGTGACTTTTTTTTGTATCAATCCAATATCTAGTTTCCATACTAGTTTTAGCATCGATTAGTATCTGATTTCTGACTTTTTACAACCACAAAATCAAGCTAAAATTATGCATTTTCACTTTAATGATCGCAGCACTTGCATTGGAGAATTTGACTTTGCCTTAATCAAAATAGCTTATATTTAATTGCACATGACTACCACTTGATTGCAGCTTTAGAAAATTATACCAAAAACCGATGCGGGAGCTCTACACTGCTCGTGGAAAACCGGAGCGATGATTGTTGGTTAAAACTACGCCAGGTCTTAAGGGTCTGTGAAATCAGCTTTAATTTGAGCTGTGACTCCTGCTCTGCTGAGACCTGCGCTCCCTGTAGGGTATGGCCTGTATTTTCAGAGCGTTGGAGCATTCACAGGCAGTCCGAGAAATAGGTTTTGATGGTGAGTATTGATCTGGCGTGGGCGAAGGCAGCAATGAATTCTGGGGGGACTTGGGGGCAACATATGAACTTGAAATGTGGACAATCACAGAGCTGGCAGGAGGGCATCTGGTTGTCTGTCTAACACTAAATAAATAAAAGAAGTAGAAGAAAATATCAAAAGAAAATAAGGCCTTTATAGTGTTACACTGCAGTTACTATTCATTCACTACATACTCTGTGATAGAAAGCTAATAATCTGATATTTATTGATGAATTTGTTTTTTTTTAATTGAAACTAGATCTCACTTGAACAGGCATCGATATGTAAAAACTCACATTCACAGGACAGAAATGAACCTTTCCTGAATAGCTGAATAGCTTTGAGAGGCTTTGATAAAGCGCATCACAAATGTAAGGCATTATTATTATTATCTTTAGAATGATCTTGAGCTGTATCAGTACAGAACCACATAGACTAGTATACGCCCATGGACGATGGAACCTACCTGGACGACTGAGGAATCACAGATAAAAGGCCACATGGTCATATAAATTAAAGTACTACAATTTTATGTTGAAAGTTCCATTCTATTGTCTAACTGAGAAGTGTTTCTTTATTATTCATCCATGCCCGAGCCACTTCATCTGGCTCCTCTCAACGTATTGGAGCAGCGGCTCTACTCTGAGCTCCTCTCGTGTGACTGAGCTCTTCGCCCTCTCTCTAAGGGAGCGCCCAGCCACCCTGCGGAGGAAACTCATTTTTGCCGTGATCTTGTCCTTTCGGTCATGACCCAGAGCTCATGACCATAGGTGAGGGTAGGAACGTAGATATACCAGTAAATTGAAAGATTTGCCTTTCGACTCAGCTCCGTCTTCACCACGACAGACCGATACAGCAAATGCATCACTGCGGACGCTGCATCCACCTGTCAATCTCACGCTACATCCTTCTCTCACTCGTGAACAAGACCCTGAGATACTTGAAACCCTCCACTTGAGACAAGGATTCACCACCCACCCGCGAGGGCACCACCTTTTTCTGGTCGAGATCTATGGCCTCGGATTTGGAGGAGCTGATTCTCATTCCAGCCGCTTCACACTCCTTAGTATAAAAATCAAGTTTGAAATTTTAATATTGTGACAAGACTGAAAGAAACAAGGCTGCCAATCTGTACCATCAGCCCTTCTAACTATCACCACTAACACAAATACCACTTTCATTTTAGGCAAGACTGGTGAGGTATCTTGCCTAAGGACACAACAACAGCACTTGGCCCTATCTGAAATCGATACTCTGACCATACCCACTATCACTGAAATGTTGACTCAAAAAACACATAAATGAGTAAGTAAAACAGTGTCTTAAAGCTATCATCCACAGCTTTATTTGATTTTTTTCATCAGTAGATGGCAGGCTGTTCCTGCCTCCAATCACCTGGCCCCTCCTCTCACCTGGCCCCTCCCCTCACCAGACCCCTCCAATCACCTGGCCCCTCCCCTCACCTGGCCCCTCCCCTCACCAGACCCCTCCAATCACTTGGCCCCTCCCCTCACCTGGCCTTTGTTCAGGCTCACTTGTGCTCTCTGTCAAGCCACAGCTGGCACACTAGCATTAACGTAGATAGCATCTAGTGCTGAACTGTGAGAATACAACAGGACGGTGACTGAAACCACAAATAATGATCATGTATTGTTTGTATTTTGCATTGGCAGGTATTGCTGGGTTTCAGATGAGATCACAACATTCTACAGGCCAATACTGTTTAATACAGATGGGGTACAGCTAAAATTTATATAATAAAAATTAAAGTTTTTGTTGTGAAAAAGTAATTTCTAGGATTTAATCACTAATAAAAATGACTAGGTTCAACATTTGTGCATTTACCTTTTGGATATGTAATGACAAAATACAATGTAATCAATAGGAAAATCTGTCTCTTTCCCCCTTTGTAGAGCCTGAAAACCACCGATTGATTAGCATGTGTGAAAGCAGCAGTGGATTCTGGGGCACTTGGGGAGGGAGTATGAAATGAAAGATATGAACTTGAAATGTGGACAGTGACGGAGCCTGGCGGGAGGGCACCTGGTTGTTTGTGTCTGTAGCTCCCGCGGTTTGACCTTTAGGCCTGTCTGATAATACTCCTTTGTTTGTGTGTCTCCTGTGGGACATGACTTAAGGCACAGACACAGATGAATGGCTTTAAGCGAAAGGCTCGTGAAAGATGGTAGCAGCAGAGACAGGACGGCCTGCACTGGTTCTGAGGGATATGGGTTTAAAAAGGGAGAGAGGAAGCAGGGGTCAAGGGGAGTGATAGAAAAGCTAGAGGTGGGACAATAAATAAATAAATATCATCTATTGTGAATAAAGTGGAACTAAAGACATATCCACTTTTTTTCGCAACTAAACTGTGTAAATGGTGTATTGATTTTTTTCAATTACAATACAATTTTAGACGCTCTACTTAAAATTTGAGAGTACGAGACCCATTCAAATCAATTTAATAATAATATTTAAAAAAAAAAATTTTTGTAATCACAATGACTTTTTTAGATGGGTGTTTTTATATGAGGATTCAGTTCAGTGTCATTTTAAGCAGAATAAAGTTGGAGCATTATAACAGGAGAGAACAAAACTCATTCAAATAAATAATAAATAAATAATAAATAAATAATAATAATAATATATATATTTTTTATTATTATTTATTTATAAATTTTTTCCTCCTCTTTTTTTCCCCAGAACATGAAACAAACGAACAATACAGATTACAGCCTGGTCTAAAAAACATCGAAAAATGACATTCCAGTATATGGTATTTTTTTAAAATCATTATCTACTGTTCCTAGTAATTTTTTTGGCAATTTTAGTACAAACCAGGTCAATTTGCAGCTTTCTAGTTAAAAAAAACTTAAATCTAAGTTTGTGCTGCCTCCAGTGGCCTCTGCAATCTCAAGTACTATGTGACATCACAAAGGACTGACCTGATTACAACTAGGTGTTTCTGATTACAAACACCTGGCTGCAGGAGAGGAGTTTGAAGTGTGGATACCTGTTAGACCAATCACACTGTTCCACATATGTCCAAACTCCGCCCCTCCTCCCCCCTCACTCTCCCCTTTAGTCCTCAGTGTCCAGTTTAGCAACAGGTTGAAATGTGGTTGTGGGCGGAGATTAGGCGTATAGCTCCACTTTAAGCGGGAAGACAATAATCGTTCATGGTACATTTTGTATAATTAAGATAATCGTCACCAGAATGTGGAAAAAAGTTCCTTATGAATGATCTGTGTAATCCCTCAGTTGTACAAGTGTGATCCATAGTAAAAAAAAAACAATTCAAATCTGTCAACTGGACAAAAAGTTGTAGGAGTAAAGACGTTTCGCTGCTCATCCAAGCTGCTTCTTCAGTTCTGGTCAAATTTCTGGTGGACACTGCCTTATATCTGAAGGGAGGAGCTTATTGATATTGTAATTATCATGACAGGCTTAGGTAGGAGCCAAGAACTAGGGCCCGGTAACTAAACAACATTTATTTACTACTGGTTAAGACTAGAGTTGTGTTTTTTGTTTTTTTACTATATAGTCTTTTACTATATTTATTAGTTTCATTGCTTGAAATTGAATAGAAAGCCTCATACATTTATATGCAGATGATGCTGTTTCGTATGCAAGTGCTCCCTCTGCTGGTCAGGGGATTTTAAAACTGCTGCAAGATTTTAATGAAACCCAAAAATCTCTCAAAAATCTTAAATTATCACTGAATGCAAATAAAATTAAGTATATGATTTTTTAAATTACATTTTTAAGTGATGTGCAAGCCGTAAATCATTATACAATAAATGTTACATTGATTGAAAGAGTCACCCCTTGAATCTTGGCTTTTAGCTTTATTATAGAAGCAAATATAGTATCTCATTATTATTACACAAAATAAATTCTTCAAGCAACCTTTCTTTCTGCACTGGATTATGGAGATGTGGTCTACATGCAAATCCAGCCTCTGCTTTGAGACTGTTGGATCTGCTCTTTCAAAAAAGCTTTAAAAAAGTTGTGACATATTAATACAACTACAACTACTACTACCACTACTGCTACTACAAGTTCTACTACTCAATGCAGGTTTTAAAAAAATGTTGTGACATATTAAAAGTCGTGACATATTAATACAACTACCACTGCTACCACTACTATTATTACAACCACTGCTACTACTACCACTGCAACTACTACTACTCAACACGAGCTTTATAAAACAATACAACTATTACTGCTACCTCTACTGCTACCACAACCACTACTACCAATACTACTACGCAACTCAACGCAAGCTTTTAAGAATAAAAGTTGTGAGATATTAATACTACTACTACTACTACAACTATAAGCACTACTACAGCTACGACTACCACTATCACTGCTACTACTACCACTGCCACAACTACTACTACTACTACTACTACTACTACTATCACTACTACACAAACAACTAAGCTTTTAAGAATAAAAGTACTATTAATACTACTACTACTGCCACCACTCCTATCAATAAGCCACTACTACAGCTACTACTACCACTATCACTGCTACTACTACCACTGCCACTACTATTAATACTATTACGCAACTCAACGCAAGCTTTTAAGAGTAAAAGTTGTGAGATATTAATACTACTACTACTTCTACCACTACTACAACTATAAGCAGTACTACAGCTACTACTACCACTACCACTACTACAACCACTACCACTGCTACTACTAACACTGCCACTACTACGTAATGCAAACTTTTAAGAATAAAGTTGTACTCTCACTATCAGTGCATTCCAACTAAATCCAGAAGTAGCATTTTGATTTTCGATGTAAATACTATAGTTCTAACGTGTATTTGAATACACATGGTCACATACAGTTTGTTTTGACAGCTCGTCCCACATATATATCTATAGATCCCATTTAAACACGCACTTATCGGCTCAAACCATCTCTGTGTTATATTTCACCAAAGAAAGAAAAGCCAGTGCGTGCGTCGCTGTTGAGTAAACAGGCTGAATTCCCCTGACTGAATAAGAGCCATTGGAGCAGAGATGGAGGGATCCTGATTGAGATAAACGGCTTTGTGTTGTGGGGCCAGATGTTGCAAGCAGCAGGCTAAAGTTACAGACAAATCTCTCTGGTACAAACGCGGCTGTATCTGCAATGCAAATGTGCTCCGCGGTCTTTATCATACGCTAATAGGATGTTAATCAGACACAAGAACTACACCGCCGCATTAAGCATTAAGCATTACGGAACAAAAAACCCGTCAAATCTGCTAATTACATTTGTCTAAAAACATGAAATGCGTATTTTCTTACGTGGCCTACGACTGTTGTCTTTTCAAATGAAGCCATATTACACTTCAGAGGGGTACTCACGGCTAACACGTGACATATTTAGATCACCATGTTACCTTTTATTGTTTGATAATGCTATACTCGCCAAAAGCAAAACGCTATATTTACCAAAAATAACATATCGTTGGGCATTTCTTCACACTTCTCACCCTGGACATGGACTATTTGAGCCACTTCCCTCTGGCAGGAGGCTACGGTCCATCGGGATCAGAACCTCTCGTCATAAGAACAGTGTCTTCCCCTCTGCTGTTGGTCTCATGAGCGCTTTACAATATCTGTACCATTGAAACTATAATATCTGCACTAAACTGGACACTTTATAACACCGGTCACCTTAATAAGACATGTTTGCACTGTTGTTCTGATGTTGTTGTTGTATATATCTACCTCTAGACTATTTTATTTTTAAGCATATCTTTTTTTAAACTTATATTATTATTATTATTCAGTGTTTTATGTTGCACTTTATCACCAAAAATGTTCCTAGTTTGTGAGTTGTGTTCACTGACAATGGCGATAAAAGTCTGATTCTGATTTTGCTAATGAAACTACTGAACATTGTATCAGGTTTGTGAAGTTGTAGTGTGCTGTTTTGTGTCATGCTTTTGTAAATTTGTGGAAAATTATTGTATGGAAGTACAGGTGACATAGGTTTGTGGGCTGATCATTAGACAGAATCGTACTGCTAACTGTAAGGAGTGTTCAATTAGGGCCCGGGAGAGATCACTAAATTACCCAAACATGTATGGATGACATGACCTCTTCAGGTGTGTCTTTGGTGACGTTATAACATGGTAGAAAGCTCTAAAACCCCTCTTTAAAGGAGCACTGCATTTGCCTGGGACTTAATGAAGATGTGAGTCTGGTCAGATGGGCGTGATTGACAGGTGAATTAGCCAATCAGAGACACACATGGTCTGTCCATATCCGAACAAATATGGCTGCTTACAAGGAAAAACTGAAAGGAAAAAAACTATCACAGGGGACTGAAAAACATCACAGATTTCTGCAGAATCAATGAGCAAAGCACAAAACTGTTAATCTGTTAATTTGAGGTGAGAGAAATGTCAGTTTGTTCAAAATGATGGGTCCACTGACCAATTTGTTTCACAAGTGTCACTGAAATAAACAAATCTGATTGGACAGTTGTGTTTGGGGCTGATTGGAGGTGTAGCAGAGGAAGTAGTGACAAGATTGATATCCTGAAGAAATAAAGACATTAGGGCTGCATGTGTCATCAAAATCAAATTGAAATTGCAATTTGACTGGACGCAATTAGCAAAACAACAAAACATCCTGTCTTACTCTGCATAAAAACTGCTAACCCTGTAGTTTAGACCTGTACAAACAAGTTCTGAAATGTGATTCTTGTATTAGTTTGTTCATATTTCAGTGCTTTTGTCAATTCTTCTGAGGGTGTTTAAAATTAATGTTCAACAGAATCCTATTATTAAAACTGAAATCGCAAATCTAATCACAATACTTGTCAGAAAAATCGCAATTTAATATTTTTCCCCCAGACATATCATTCTCGACTTATCACACAAGCACAGTGTAAGTTCTCTGGTGGAGTGTTTGCCATGGAGATGTTATTGCTTTACCTGGAAAGTTCCACAGTAGAGCATTAAATTGATCTATCTTGGATTTATTGTATTTATCGTTAATAAAAAATATTTACCCCGGTCGTGTCATCTCCATGAACATAGATAGATAAATTTAACGCCATACTTTCTCCATGCAGAAATGTTGCATAATGCATCTTTAAATGTGTATTAGAGATCAACCAATATGTTTTTTCATGGCCGATATCGATACCGATTATTTAGAATCCAGAGCAACCGATGCCCGGTAAGATCTGCTGATTTTTAGGGGTCGATATTAAGACCGATTTGGATAATTTACCCCCAAATTTTGTCATTTAAATCCACTACAAACTCCCCCCAAGCCTCATCTAGTGCTGACAGCCACACCTGTACCAGTCTGTCCCGGGGCAGCTGTGGTTGGTGCCTTATCACCTCTGATGAATGATAAATGAGCCATAGAAATTTAATTAAATCTTATCATTGTTTAATTTCAGGCCTCATTAGAAGCTTAAGTATTATTTGATTTGCAAACTAATTTGAGAAATCATTAATGAACTGGATTGAGCTGAGACATTTCTATATTAAAATCAGTTATCAGACGGTGGGTAGTACTCAAGTTACTTTTACTCAGATGTATTTGGGAACCTTTTTAAAGCAATTGTAGTTTGCGGAGTACTTTTCTAGCAGTATACTATTACTCCTATTTGAGTAATATTTGTATTGAAGTAACAGCAGGGTTGGGAATAATGTTATCAGTTATAATTTATGTTATTAGTAGGGGCTGGTTATTTTACTGTGAGTCTCAGTTTTTTCCTTTGTTTTTGGGAAGAAAACAAGGCCAAGACGAGGGATTAGAGACAGTGATTGACTGTAAAGATGACCAGTCAGAAGCAGGGTCAGGCTGTTAAGTATCGGTGCGTCTGGTAAATGTTTGGCCACAGTCTGCGGTGTAAAGGGGACAGTCGTTTGCCCTGTGTGGTTGTCACTGTGCAGTTGTGAGTCCATTTCAGTGCCTTCGAGCTCTATGGAGGAGAATGGCTTATAACTCTGGCTCTGGGTGCATGTGGCAAAAGCTTTATGTCGATAATATTTTATGATTAGAACATTTGTGTTTCTTGCTCTGCTCCGTCAGATAGAATCTTATTTTTGTGTCTTTGAAAATGCCAGATTTAATTTGTTTAATGTGTCCCTAATGTTGTCCTTCAAATAACATTGACTTCAAATTATAAATCAGATACGTCCCAACAGAACACGTTAAGTTACTCTTACTTGAGTAGTACTTCCCCTTTCTTGTATCACTTTAAGAAATTATTATCTGCTATTGTAACTGTATCAGTTAAAATAGCAGGGGTGTCAAACTCAATTTCACAGAGGACCAAAACTGAAAACTGTTGTGGGCCAAAATAATATTTACTGAAATATTTTAACAACATTTGCATTTTTCAGTTTTTCAGAAGGGGTGGATTAAATTTGAGTGAGGCGACAGGTAGTAGATGCTCATGAGTGACAACAGAAGTGGTGAGGGCCAGCACCAATGTATTTGCAAAGCATTCTGGGATTCATAGTATTGGTGGTGCACGCGCTATACTAGCGCAGCGGCCAGCGGGACAGCTCTAATACATCTTTGATATGATCTCGCGGGCCAAATATAATTATATCAAGGACCAAATTTGGCCCGCGGGCCTGAGTCTGACATGTGTGACCTGTATCCTAGTTTGATATTTTTAACATCTGATGATGATTATTAACATCAACAACTTGTTATACTTAGTCGCAGTTTAAAGGTGCACTGTGTAACTTTTCTAGTGGGGGGTCTGTTGCTAGCTCTTTCTGTAATAGTACACAGTATGGTATTGAACATATGGGTGTTTTATTGCTCAAAAATGCATTGAAAAATAGGCATTCTTACGTTTATCAGGGTCTCCTCTCCACAGATGTGATCTGTATCTTGGCCTGGTGGTGTCCCCTACTTTTGTTTATATCCCCGTGTGGCTTATATCTGTGTAATCCCTCAGTCGTCCAGGTAGGTTCCATAGTGGTCCATGGTTGTATTCTTGTCTATGTGTCTTATACTTGTTCTGATACAGCTTAAGATCATTTTAAAGATATTCAGGAAAGGTTCATTTCTGTCTTGTGAATGAAACTCTTTTAGTATTAAAATGAATATCTAGTTTTGTGACTCGTTTTAGTATCGATTAGTACCTGATTTTCTGTACTCACCCAACTGTTATGACAGTCACGGTGACACCAGCTCCCATTCGGCACTGCAGTTTTCTAATTCAGTGGAATTGTTTCTTTTTTTAAGTTGTTCTAAATGAATATTGCGATTTAAAATGATTTAAAATGTCCAAATTATAACTGTAGATTACAACTGCATAGCGGGCACAGGCACGATATATCTTCTTTAACAATCAACACAGTACAAATATTTGTAAGTTTCCATTTATTTGTTACTTACATGTAGACTAACTGCGTGGACGTGAGTGTTGGGAGAACAGTGTTAGGTGAAGTAATTGGAAGTTATTTCAGCCAAAGTGCTTGTTAGAGAAGTTTTCTACCCTAAAAATAAGTATTTCTTAATAAGCAACATCGCAAACGGCTTGTACTTAAGCACCAGAGGCAGTTAGCAGTGAGGAGGAGGAGGAAGAGAAGGAGGAAGAGGTCAGGCAGAGTAAGTTGACCTGTCATTAAACAGCAAAAGAGCTCCATGAGGACTAATGAGGACCACGGCAACAGACAAGGCTAGGGGGCGCTGTGGAGAAACAAGCCAATTAGACAGAGAGGAGGCCAGTCTGACATATTCTCCATGTTAGAAAGTCAAGCTACGTCTTAATTAAGCCCGAGATGTGAAGACAGACACGTTTGATAGAAGCCAATTATCTACTTGAGATAAAAAGTGCTGAAAGGAGATGCTGAAAGTGTATTAGTGTCTGGAGGTGTTTCGGAGGTGAAATTTCAGGGAGCTTGTTAGTGTGGTTTAAAGCAGACACAGGCAAAAGAGGTGGCCATAATTGTAATTGTGAGTCTGCTGTTACTAAAAGGAGACATATTGTGCTTGTGTCTGTCATACAGTGATGATCTATCACACTCATGGATCATTATGTTGTGATTTGGACGGTTTAAATCGCAATACTCATCTAAAAAAACTTAATAGGAGCAACAGTAGCTCAGTTGGTAGAGTGTTTGTCCACTGATCCGACAGTTGGTGGTTCAAATCCCGCTCTCGACATAAACATCATTAGTAGAGCCGTCAGATCCAGCTCCCACACTTGAATGCTGTTGTTGTGTCCTTGGGCAAGACACTTAACCCATCTCACCCCCAGTGTCTGCGTACACTGTTGTATGAATGTTTGTGTGAATGGGTCAGTAGTTCCTGATGTAAAGAGTTTTGAGTGTCTTGAAGATGGAAAAGCTCTAAATAAAAAATGTGGCCATTTACCATGAGCATTTTAATAAAAGAAACAAATCTGCTGACTTCCAACTTATGAGACTGTGCTGCCCAATGGGAGCTGACGATGCCATAAACGTAATCATAATAAAAAGCTATGCAGCTGTCGATCCCTCCTATAGCTAGCTGCACAGCACGCTAGTGAGTAGCAGATTTTTAGATTTATCGCTTATCAGCGATAAAGAGAATCAAACTGGAGCAGGTACAGAGCAGTGGGCCTGTACTAGGGCTGGGCAATTTTGTGTGAAAATAAAATTTTCTTTTTTTTCCCAAAAAAAAAAAAAAAAAATAAAAAAAACATTTTCATTTTTTTCCCTCTCCCCACTAAAAACATGCAGCATCATTTAATTTGACGTCACTGATTTCAAAGCAGTTTGCGCAGCAGGGCCCTGTGCTGCACTCTGCTCCCTGTGACTGCAGGGAGCAGCCTGTCTTACATTTTCAATGCAGTTTCCAATGGAAGAATATGGGGAAAATTAAAGTATTTTTTTTCCCCCAAAATAATTTGATTTGAACATCAAATTTGATTCATCTTTTGTTTCTCCAGCCCTAGCGTGTACCGATGGAGGTGTGGGGTAGATTGACCAATGACATCTTGAATATGGGAGTATAAAGATTACTCTGACATACATGAATCACCCTAATTACAACTTCAAAATCAACTCATGGTTAAAATCTCAAAAAAGTCAATTCTGCACAATAAGTTCCCTTTAAATGTGCATTATGTAACATTTCTGGCTGAGGGTCTGCCATCAGCATTCCTCCTTCTTGGCATCAAACTTGTCTATCTTGTCTTTATTTGAGTACATGGGATTTTACTGCTAAGAAATAGCTTGAAAAACATGCATCCTTACTGTGAGCGAGGTCGCCTCTCCATGGATCTGACCTATAACTGGGCACGGGGGTATCATCTGCTTGTCTAAAATCAGACATGTGTGCCTGCAATGTGCCCAAAAATTGGTGTGAGCAATGAACAAGTTTCAAAGCACCAAACGTAACTTTTCTGTGACCTGCATGTTATTGCTTTGCCTGAAACAAATACAATCATCATGGAGATAAGCAGCGAATACAAGCAAGTTAAGTTACAGATCGGGTCTGTGGAGCGGTGACCCAGAATGCATAAACATTTAAATTCCAACCACAATGGCATTTCTCATACAGCTGCTTTGGAAGTATAAGAAATGCATGTGATTGGTCTAACAGGTATCCACACTGCAAATTCCACCCCTGTATTCAGGTCAGTCCTCTGTGATGTCACATAGTACTTGAAATAGCAGTACAATGCCATTAAAACAGCATATACACAGTTTAGTAGCCAAATATTCTCTTAAAAATTAGTTCCAACTGCTCCCATCATGACAGAGGTTTAAAGAGTCTCCCTGTAAAACCAAACGCTACAAAAGCACCTTTGTTCCAGCCGCCATCAGTGCCCTGATCAAGTGATGTTATTATATTTATCTTATTTATGCCCCTTTGTGTGAATGGATGACTCACTGCCAAACAAAATTGACATGTTGGTACCAATAAAGTACCTTGAACCTTATATTAGATTTCTGTGAAAAATAAAATACAAAATGTTTTACCAATATTGCTCAATTGCCAATTCAGTACTGAACCAGACTAGACCTGTACCAACCGGGTCTGAACCAGGACTGAACCAGGGCTAAAACAGAACTAAATCAGAATTAAACCAGGACTAAACCAGGACTACACCAGGACTAAACCAGGACTACACCAGGACTACACCAGGACTAAACCAGGACTAAACCAGCACTAAACCAGGGCTAAAACAGAACTAAATCAGAATTAAACAAGGATTAAAGAAGGACCTTAAGTTAAATAGGCCTGTGTAACATCCAGGTGAAGCAATACCATTACCATGAAGAGAAGCAGGTGCATTAAAGTTACATTGTGCACCTTTAAATACCTACTTCCAACAATCCACAGAATCAGCACGATTTAAAAAAGTCACTGTCACATGCTCCAGAGATGGCATGAGATGAGAGAGTAGATATACTGTAGATGGAGAACAACACTTTAACAGGGAGGCATCAGTGCTATGCTAATGCTAATGTTTACTGCCTAAATAATCACCATTCATTTGGCTAATGGGAACATCAGAGAGGGAGCCAAATTGGTCATTTAAATCAGGCTAATAACATCACTGCAGCCACTCTCCATGTATATGAGGAGAGCACGCTTTGAAATCAGGGAATGACAAACGTAAATGGACTTTTGTGATGCTCAGATGTCAACTTGTGCTACGCTGTGCGCTCGAAGAATAGTCTAGCCCCTTCTGTGTTTGAAATAACATTGTCAAAAGTATCCAAAATCATATACTAACCAATACTAGTCATCGAAACTAGATAGGTTATATGTAATTCTTAATGATTTCCTCGCAGCATTTTGACGTATTCTGCACCTTCATTATTACCCTACGTTATGAATATTTTGGGGCGTTTCATTCAAATGACACATTTAGGTCACGCCCCCTTGGCCATATATGCAAATATACACCCAAATATACACATTTTTCACTACAATGTTAGTAAATGAGAACCAATATTTGAGCAAAAGAACAAAATAACAATGAGAGTTAGGCTATCTAGATATAATATTTTTGGATTTTTCCCATTAAAATATTTAAGCAGTCCATCAGAAGTATGCAAAAAGAACCTGAATTAAGTTTTAAGCATTGCCCAAAGCATAAAGGGATGGTAAATTTAACACAAAATGGCTGCTAACACTTTCAATCCATATATATTTTCAGCAGCTTTTTAACATTTTTATATAATAGTCTGAAGCCTATTCTCCGTATTCCAATTTCCAAAACAACAGTTTACAATAGTATCCATATTTCGGTGTCTAAAAGCAAGATATACAGAAGTCTGACTATAACAGAGGAAAACAATAAGTGTGATTATAACAGGAGAATGAGAAATCTGATTATGATGATGGAGAAGTCTGATTATAACATTAGATTGCTTTAGTAAATAAGGGCAAAACTAGATTACGCAAGCACTAAACCAGAACAAAACCTAAAGTCCTAAGTCTAAACTACACTAAAAACCCAAACCCCACAAAACCAGGTCAAGATTTACCATGATATAACCACACATGGACTAAGCAAAACTAAACTATACTTACTCAGCTCTAAATAAACCAGATTAAACCAGGACTGAACCGGGACTATACAGGGACTAAAACAGAGGTTTAAGCCAGCTAAGCCATTCGAGGACTAAACAAGGACTCAACCTGGAATGGACCGTAACCCTGAACTAAACCAGGACAAACGTAAATGGTAAATGGTCACATTTTTATATATAGCGCCTTTCTCCCTTCAAGGCTTTCAAAGCACTTTACATCAAGGGATCACTCACCCATTCACACACACATTCATACACCAGAGTGTGCGCAGAGACTAGCGACAAGATGGGCTGAGTGTCTTTGCCCAAGGAGAACAGCATTCATCTGTGGAAGCTGGAATCGCACCGCCGAATGTGGGTCAGTGGATCTGACTGCTCTTCCAATGATGTTTTTCTATGTCGAAAGCGGGATTTGAACCATCAACCTTCAGATAAGTGGACAAACACCAACTGAGCTACTGTAATTTGAATTTAGAAATACACCCGGACTGAACCAGGACTAAACCAACACTGTATCTGACAAGGATAAACCCTGAATAAAACTTGCACTCACTAAAAGCTGACTGAAGTGTTTACTTGAAAAGTGTGTAAAAATGCTGCGCAGTAGCTGTCAGCTCACACTTGGAGATATCTGAAATGTTATTTGTTTATACCTCCTTTTTAAAGAGTCAAAACTACAGAATCCACAGATGAGGGCGTGTGTGAGAAGTGCGAACACATCAAACATGAGCTAAAGGGGGAAGATTTCAGATCACTTAACACACTAAACAAACCCAGTGTCACATGTCAGGGCTGTGTGCTACAGAAATGCATTAAATACACCACCAGTGAAGGTTTGGAAATGCTTTTTTCATTTATGTTACGTAGTAAACAAAAAAATAACCTCAAAATAGCTAATTAAAACCTTTGCAAATAGCCACTTTGATCACTGCGTTGCACTTTTGGCATTTGACAAAGCAAGTGAAAACCATTTATGGAGACTTCATCATGAAGCTCAATGAGAGAAGATCAAGGGTTTACAGCACTGTTACAAAGCAAAGGGTGGATACTTTAATTATTTGCATATAAAATATACAAAATATTCAGTTGAGTTATTTAACGTTTTTCCTATAATAACTGCTGCTACTACTGCTCCATCCATCCATTTTCTTCGGCTTATCCGTGGCCAGGTCGCAGGGGCAGCAGTCTAAGCAGGGACTCCCAGACTCACCCCAGACAGATACTAGATTTTCAGCACCACGGACAGCTCCCAAGCGTGAGTTCACATTTACACATACACAAAACCAAAACTCGGACTAAACTGGGACTAAACCTGGAACTACACATAAACTAGACCCAGACCACACCAAAACTAGAACAGGACCACACCAAGTCGACATCAGGACTAAACTGGACACAAACCAAGACCGAACAGGTACAAATGTGATGAACCTTCACTTTTCTTTCTTATTGTAAGTCAGATACTAATCAATGCTAAAACTAGTATCGAAACTAGATATTCATTTGAGCTGGTATCGATACTAAAAAGTCACATTCACAGGACAGAAATGAACCTTTCCTGAATAGCTGTAATGATCTTGAGCTGTATCATCACAAGTATAAGACACATAGACTAGTATACACCCATGGACCATAGATAAAAGGGATAAAGTCACATGGTAATATAAAAAAACTACAATGATTTAATGCTTTAAGTGCTTTTTTAATCATCGTGGTATCAGAAAATTCCTTAACATCGAAATTGAGTTTGAAATTAGAATCGTGACAACACTAGGCCAGACCCATTCAAACAACACAGTACAAAAGAAAACCCAGCTTCCTCTGTGTCATTATATCAGCTCCTATGGAGAATCAAAGCAGCTCCAACACCTGTGATGTGCCCTAACACTTTGTCTGAACATTGATACGTCAAACCTCTGCTCTCCCCCAGGCTCCATCTGAACTAGCATGTACTGGCAAAAGCAGGATACAAAACACTACACTACAATGTCACAAACCTGATAAGACATGCTTTAGTTTCATTATCTGGATGCGCAAAAATGATAGTGAAACTTATTAGACAGGTTAATATGTTGTTTTCGGCGAATATAGCACTAAAACAGTAAAAGGTAACATGGTGATCTAAATATGTGAACACCCCGTAGAAGTGTAGTACTCCCTCTTCAAAAACTTCTCAGTGTTGTTGTGTGTTTTGACCCTTGTCCGATTACAAAGCCTTAGCTGCCCCCCCGGCGCGCTAAAGGTCAGACAAACAGCAGTGCAATTTAACTCCCTTGTTTTTGTGTGATCAAAAGTGAACTTTCTTGGGCCGTTCTTGTTGACATCAGGAGTGAGTGACCCGTACAAAAACAGACAGCTCCTCTCCGATAGCAGAGTGACCTCTATTAAAACTGGTTTGCATGAGAAGATCTGGGCTGATGAATTGGGAAGTTTGTGTTCGACTTTTGGAGATTTTCTGAATCCAGGTGGCATCTAACTTGTGTCGTTATCCAGCAGAGATTCATGGACTGAACCAGGACTAAATTTGAACTAAACAAGGACAAAACAAAGACTAAACCAGAGCCGAACCAGAACTGAACCAGAACTGAACGAGGAGGACCAGGGATAAACTGGGACTATTATTGATTCACTGGCCCACTTAAACCCTCCTCCTTTTATATTTACCATATTTTTGGCAGCAGTGGTGCAGCAGGTTGAAGTGGAACTAAACACTGAGTCCATTTCTTTGGTACTAAACTGAGTAAATGTATATCTGTATATGAGTTTTAATAGCATTGTCTACCATTCCTAGTCCTTTTTAGGCAATTTTAGTGCAAACTATGTAACTCTGCAGCTTTGTGGAAAAAAAAAAAAAAAAAAAAAAAAAAAGTGAAAATGAAATTTGAAACACTGAAACATTGTCACCTCTCTTTCTGTAACTGCTGCAGCGAGTCTCATGATTTTGGTTTTACAATGGTCGTATCAAGCCACTCTACATGATCCTGGTATTTTTATTAAGCTATTTTGTCTGTGAATCAAGATATGAACAAGATATGAACATTAATAACAGACAAATCAGGCCCCTTCTTTCCCTGAGGTCATCCCTGCTAAAGTTAGGAGCAGGTTTGATTGATAGCTAAGCGCCCGCTCCCTGCTAAACCAGTGGTGCGGGCGGGAAGGGCCGTTACTTTCAACACCCTCGCTCAGGCTTGGCTCTTGTTTTTGCTATGATACTCGTGCTCGAAATTCAAAATGTGGCTCCAATTTCCCCCTTAAACCTCCGAGTCCCACTGAGCTTCATTTGACTGGAGCAGAACGCTATGGCTGATGTCACAGTCACTTCGTCCAGTTCTTTACACAGTCTGTGGTTTCAACGGTGACCATCTGGACACTGTTTTTGTGATCAAGATGTTTCAGCTCCCATCCCGAAGCCATTTTCAATTAGGTGGTACTGGCTTGAGGCACTAGGTCTTATCTTACTCTGAGTTCACTCCAGCCCCAAAAGGAGGAGATATTTTGTCCGTACTTTGACCCCGTACTTTGGATGCAACCAAAGTTTAATCAAAACATCCTCCTTATATCCAGTTGGCTCCATATCGACTCCTGCGGCTGAGGGCCAGACAAATCCTCTCACATGTTTGCAAACCTCAGCACATGTACGATCACAGACTCTTTCTGACAAGCATTTCTCCATCTTGAAAACTTTTATGTGTCATCTATGCATGTTTGAGTAATCTAGCGATCTTTCCCAGGCCTCCCTTACTTTCTCTTACAGTTAGCAGTACAATTCTGTCCAATGCTCAGCCCGTAAGCCTACATCACCCATGTTCCCCATAGTCATTTTCCATAAATATACAAAAAACAATACACCACAACTTCACAAACCTGACGCAATGTGCAGTACTTTCATTAACAATACGCACAACGATTGTTTTGTGAAAGAAGTGGGAGAGACTTAGCGCAGAGAGAAAAGAAAACTAAAACTAAACTGAAACTTTTTAAATTTAAGCATTTTCAAGACAATAAAAGGTAACAGGGTGATCTAAATATGTTAAGCAATTAGCAGCTAATACCCCATAGAAGTGTAACACCCACAAGAAATTTGAATAGCTGCGAATATCAAATCACAAACATGTTCTGAAATGTGATCGTTTGCGTCAATTTTTCAAGATGCCTTTAGAAAAAATTAGATATTTTTCTCAAATCGTTCGGTTCTAACCTCAACACACAAGCTCAGAGTAGCTGCTAGCCTAAACACAGGTCGGATCACAGCCTCCGGTGGTACTGGGTGAGATTGCTTTCGAATACAAAAGATGAGGGGTAATTTGCAGGTTCAGAGATTGTGGGGTTCTGGGCTCCTGGCTTCGAAACTGAAATGGAGGAATTCAATGGAAAAGCCAAGGTGCAATTCAAGATATTTTTCAAGCAGCGTCTCAAACGCTATGGCAACAAGGGAAAAGAATGTAATGTTACTTATGCGACTCTGTGCTTTTTACAATGGAACGGTACCCGGAGGTCAGGAGAGTATCCCAAAAAGTGTGGTCAAGTAAGAGTAACGTTACTTCAAAATAATAGAAGTACGTGAAGTAGAAGTGGTCCAAGAAATTACTCAAGTAAGAGTAAAAATGTACAGTATTTGGGTTGTTTTTTTACTATCACACTTACTTTCAGCACACGATTCTTTTTTCTACCTGTAGCAAATTCTTGACTGTGAGCAAGTCTGCAAGTGACTTCAGCTTTATGTCGACAATATGAAATGATTTGAACATTTGTGTTTCTTGCTCCTTCAGATATGATTTAGTTTGTCTCTTTTTGTGTCTATTCTTTGAAAATACCCGATTTTGTGCATTATTTAATGTGTCCTTCAAATTACAATGACTTATTATAAATCTGATGTCACATCCCGAAGTTACTCTTACAAATGAGAAGGTAAAAGAACATGGACAAAAGCTCTTATAAGCCCATTTTACTTTAAAGGGCCCATATTACACTATTTTCTGATCTACATTATATAATATTTTTCCTGATCATTCCTCAAACATACCTGGAGTTGTGTTTAGTTTCGTTAACACATGTTTAACACACAAACTCTGCATATTTAGGCTGAAACCCACATTCCACTATGTCAATTTCAAATTTCTACTGAACTAAAGGTGAAAGATGGCTGTTGTAACTTGAAAACTACCACTTCATGACATCACAAGGTGGAACAGAGCATTTTGAGCTTTGGAGATGTAGACAGACTAATCAATAAAGGCTTACTCAAACGTGTGAATGAAACAAAACACAACTCCAGGTCTGTTTGTGATGAGGAAACATTATAACAGATCAAAAATAGTGAAACAGGCCCTTTAAAAAGTTGATTTTCCACAATATGTCCACTTTAAGATCTTGTAATGTTTTTCCTTTTTATAGAAAGTTGCTATAGCCCATAACTAACAGTGTAATTATGCTCTCTCCCCCTAGACACCTGCAGAACAAGCCTTTTCTTCCTCTTCCTCTCCTCCTCTCCGTCTGTACGTTCCCTCCTTTTATCGATGCCTCCTTTGTGCTTCCTTGTCTCGTTACAGAGCCACAACACCACTGTAATAGCTCCGGGGGATTTCATTTGAGTAGATTTACGATTCTCCAAAACGCGTCAGGGAGCGACTGGTTTAGCGCTGGGGTGAAAATTGCCTCTTTGCCCTCATTCGCAACAAATCTGTCATCTCCACTTTGACGTTTCACAATCTGCACATATTCAAATGAGCTCGGGCCGTCCCTCCACATGCATTTATTCAAACATACATTATGCAACAGTTTTTATCTGGTGTGGAGACGAATTCAAGAAAAATGTGAGGTGAAATCCAAGCCATTCAAGTGCATATGACAGGTTTCCATGTTTTTCTAATTATGACTTGGTTTGGTAGGATAGTACATCTAGTCAATATTTATCAAAAATACAAGAAGTAGGAGTGAGTCTGAGGTCAATTCCACTCATGTTCTGCGCTCTGTGGACCACCCCCCGTGTACACTATTTAGTTCTGTTTACTTCACTGTTTGGTCGGTCTTGTTCACATGCGTCGTGCATCATTCACCCCAAACACAGCACCATGAGCCATGTGAGATCATCTGATCACAGAACTTATTTCCATGACAACGCGCTTCAAATGAACACAGCCCTGTGAATACACACACACTCGCCTCCCTGGCTCTGTGCTCAGTGTTGTTTTTATTCACCTGTGGCTGAACACACCGTGAGGACTATGTGTGCTGGTAACAGGCTCACCTGCGCAGACAGAGGGAGGCTCACCTGAGCAGACAGAGGGAGGCTCACCTGCGCAGACAGAGGGAGCCTCACCTGGCAGACAGAGGGAGGCTCACCTGGCAGACAGAGGGAGGCTCACCTGCGCAGACAGAGGGAGGCTCACCTGGGCAGGACAAGACACATAACCAAATTGTCTTGTCAGACAGAAGTGTCAAACAGCAGCTCTGCAGTGCCCATTCATACAAGTATATGTGATCTGAACGCTTTTTTACCCACGTCCAAGCACTTTTACTGTCACCACACACTGCGCTCCAGAGTGCGGGCGGAGCTGCTCCAGAGTGCGGGCGGAGCTGCTCCAGAGTGCGGGCGGAGCTGCTCCAGAGTGCGGGCGGAGCTGCTCCAGAGTGTGAGCGGAGGAACTAGAGAGAGAGTGGAGCAGCTCTAGAGTGACACTGAAGAAAAACATGAAACATCATCTTGCATTAACGAGCTTGTGTTTGCTACAGTGCAGGAACAAACAGCGGACTCTAAACAGCACATGAAATGGAGCAAAGATAAACAGTATTCAGATGGAGCTCAGAGCAGCACCAGTGAATACAGAGGAGGACAGATTAATATGGAGGGAATCTGCGCATAGGGAAAAACCAATCCACCCACAGTTTAGAGCAGCCATCTTCACTCATCAATAACTCAGCGAGAGACTGCGCAGAGCTGAGAGCACAGACACAGAACATATGGACAGACAAAGAGCAGATGACAGCTGCAGACTCACTCACACTGAGGAGAGTCACCAAAACTTTTACTCAAGTAGGAGTAAATGTATGTTGCGTTCTCTCCCTCTACCCCCCCCTCTATCTTTCTCATATTGCCTTCTACCACTGTATCCGCTCTTCTCTCTCTCTTTTTCTCCTCTCTCTCTTTCTCCTATAGATTGTCTTTGATTTGGGTCTGATCTTGTGTCTACGTCTCCTCTCCCCCTTTGCCATCTACCACTCTCTTCCCCTTCTCTCTACATCTCTCTCTTTCCCTCCCCTCCTTCCTTCTTTCTCCTATAGATTGCCTTCATTTGGGTCTGATCTTGTGTCTACCCCTCCTCCTCCTCTTATGTCATCTACCACTTTCTTTCTTCGCTCTCCTCTCCCACTTTCTCTTCACCTCAATCTTTCTTCACTCTCTCTCTTTCTCTCACCTTCTACCACTCTATCCTCTCTCTCTCTCCCTCTGTAGTTTGCTTTTGATTTGGGTTTGCTCGTGGCAGTGTTAACCCCTCCTCCTCCCTCTGTCCCAATGTCATCTATCACTCCATTCTCTTTTCTCTCTCTCTCGTCTCTCTGCTTCTCTCTACCTCACTCTTTCTACTACTCTTCCTATTCTTTCTCCTCACTCTTTCTTCCCTCTTGCTCCCTTTCTTTCTCCTCTCTTTCTTCACTCTCGCTCCCTTTCTCTCTCCTCTCTATTTTTTCCTATAGATTGACTTTTACCTCTCTATCCTCTCCCCCAGTTCTCTCTGCTTCTCTTTACCTCAGTATTTCTTCACTCTTGCCCTCTTTCTTTCTCCTCTCTCTCTCTTCACTCTTGCTCTTTCTTTCCTCTCTCTTTCTTCACTCTTGCTCTCTTTATTTCTCCTGTCTCTCTCTTTGCCCTAGATTTCCTTCTACCTCTCATCCTCTCTTCCCCTTCTCTCTGCCTCACTATTTCTTCACCCTTGCTCCCTTTTGTTTCTCATCCCTCTCTTTCTTCACTCTTGTTCCCTTTCTTCCTCGTCTCTCTCTTTCCCCTAGATTTCCTTCCACCTCTCATCCTCTCTTCCCGCTTCTCTTTCTCTCTGCCTCACTCTTTCTTCACCCTTGCGCCCTTTCTTTCTTCACTCTCTCTCTCTCTCTCTCTCTCTTTACTCTTGTTCTCTTTCCTCTCTGTCTTTCTTCACTCTTGCTTTCTTTATTTCTCCTCTCTCTTTCCCCTAGATTTCCTTCTACCTCTCCATCCTCTCTTCCCTTTCTCTTTCTCTCTGCTTCTCTCTACCTCACTCTTCACTTTTGCTCCCTTTCTTTCTCCTCTCTCTCTTTCTTCAACTCTCGTTCCCTTTCTTTCTCTACTCTCTCTTTCCCCTATAGATTTCCTTCTACCTCTCATCCTCTCTTCCCCTTCTCTCTCTACCTTGCTCTTTCTTCACTCTATCTCCCTTCCTTTCTCCCCCCTCTTTCTCTTTCTCTCTCTCTCTTCCTCCTATAGCTTGCCTTTGACTTGGCTCTGCTCCCGCCTGTGTCTACCCCTCCTCTTCTCCCCCTCTGTCATCCCTCTCTCCTTTCATCCTCCTCCTCTCTAAATGTACAGCTCCAGTTTCACAGAAAAAGCAGAATTGTAGAGGCTGATAGCGCCGTATCTTTCGTTTGAATATGGAAATTTCAACCCTCCTATACGATCCCCTGCATGTATCGTCACACCAGAGTTCACTGGATGTGGTCGAGTCTTTTCTCTGATTTTGTGGCCTTTTCTCTGCTCCATTTCTGGACTCTTTGGACCACTGAACACGAGCCATTGAGCAAGACACTTTCATAGTTCCGTAGCTGAATAAACCAAACTAAAACAAGGAAAACATTAAGGAGTAGGGCTGTAACAGAAAGGAGGAGTTGGTAAGTAAGTGAGTTAGCTGAAGTAAGTGGGTATTTTTTGGTATTTCTATGTAAAAAAGCAGATTAAACTCATGTCTTTATATAAATCCATTGTTTCCTAGCACGTTTTTCTGCATAAATAGTAGTTTTTGCATGCACTCGCACGCAAACGTGGTCTTGTGAGTGCAGTTTGGGTCAGATACATAGACATACGTAATACTTTTGACAGCTTTTGCCACGCCCCCTTTTTTGTCGACCAATAGGACACGTCTTTAGTCGACCAAGAATTTCTTTAGACGACTACGGGCCCAGAAACTAGATACTCATTAGAGCAAGTGTCTATAATAAACATCGACAGAAGAAAAGGAAACAGCATGGCTCAACAATCCACGTACTAAACACTTAAAAGAAGTTATATATGTTGTTCTGAATGATACCAGAATTTTCGAGAAGAGAAAAGACACATGATACAAATTAGAGGCTGTGATTGGACGGTTGTTTTTTTGTTTTTTTCCCCTTGATAATGCCTTTAATCTCATTCAGTACACATTTACTTTATTCACACATGTACTTTTCTAGCAGCAAACTTTCACTCCTACTTGAGTAATATTTTGACTGAAGTAACAGTACTCTTACTTGAGTAAACGTTTTTGTTCCTCTTCCCACTGTGAGTAAGTGACAAAAGCTTTATGACGTCTATTGTCTATTCTTTGAAAATACCTGATTTTGTGCATTATTTAATGTGTTCTTCAAATTATAAATCAGATGTTATGTCCCAACACTTACTCTTTAAAGGTACACTATAACTTTTTTGCTGGGGAATCCGCTACCTGCTTGAGTCCGTCCGATATCTAATTGCTTTGCCAAGAATGTTCCACAGTATGGCCTTAAATGTATCTCATATTCATTCAAAAAGGTGTTTTTATTGCACCTTGAAAAAGAAGCATTGTTAGTACAGTCACTCCACGGATCTGACCTGTAACGTGGCTTGGTGGTGTCACCTGCTTGTCTTCGTGCAGACAGAAGAAGCTTAACGCCATACTGTGAAACATACCAGGCACGGCAATAACATCTCCATGGAGACGAGCATGTGGTGGACCCTCTACCGTGGACTAAGTGAGTGTGACGTCACCCACGGCGTTCAGCTCCAGTCAAATGAAGCTCATCGAGGGTAGAGCAGTTACAGGAGCGAACTTAGAGCTGAATTTCATATTTGGAATTCCGACCACAAGTATCATAGCAACCAAAGAGCCAATCTGGAGCGTGGCTGTGGAAGGTAACGCCCCTTCCCGCCTACCAGGGAACGGGCGCTTAGCAACGCTATCAATCAAACCTGTTGCTGATGCTAGCAGGAGCCTCCTCGGGGAAAGAAGGCGTCTGATTAGTCTGTTATTAATCTTCATATTTTGATTTACGGACACACTAGCAGAATAAAAACACCAGGACCATATGGAGCGGGTTAATACAAACATTTTAAGACCAAAATAACAAAGCTCACTGCAGAAGTTACAGAGAGAGGGGTGACAATTTTCCAATGTAAAGAGAACTGGAGCCAGAGTCGATGGAGCCAGAAACGCGCCCATGATCACTTCCTAATTGGAATGGAGCAGCTAGAAGGTTAGCTATGTCCATTTCAGTCTACGCCCTCCACCTGACAAAGTGCATCTTTAAGTTACTCTAACTTGAGTAATTACTTGGACGACTACTTTGTACTTCTACTAGTCATATTATTTTGAAGTAACATTACACTACTCACCGCTAGTCAAAAGTAGCCCTCCTACTTTTTGGCTGGTCACACGATGTTTTTACAATGATTAGAAAACAGATGGTGTTGGCAGTTAGCAAACATCAGCCACCTCTCTATTTCTTCACTCGTTTTATTTTTTTTTTTTTCACTAGACACTTTGAGTATCTCCTAAGCAGACATAAGCAGACTGTAATAGACGGCTGCATAAGAGATGAGTGCGAGCTGAGGAGGAGCAGCTGCCGAGAACTCTCCAGGGAGTAAACGCGTTTCAACAAACACCGCGATAAGCCTGCTCTTCTGGTGTGTTAAGCAGAATACTGTTGCCACGATATGAAAATGTATATAACTCGATACTCAAGACGATACCACAATGACACTGAAAACACTCTTTTTTCCACAGTGGTCCATGGGCGTGTACTAGTCTGTGTGATCGTATACTTGTTCTGATATAGCTCAAGATCAGTCTAAAGCTGCTCAGGAAAGGTTCATTTCTGTCCTGCGCATGTGACTTTTTAGTATCGCTACCTGCTTAAACGAGTACCTAGCTTTGATACTAGCTACAGTATCGATTGGTATGTGATTTTCAATACTTTTGACAAACCTAAACCAGCATAACCAAAAATGTAACTCAAGTAAGACATTTTTTCTGCACTGCCCTAGTCTGTGAAACACATTTTGTTACTAGTTTTGCTCAAAAAGACAACTGTGGACAATTTTATAGGTAAAAATGGAAATAGATATAGACATTAGGCTAGAGTATGTACAGGCAGACACAATCAGAGCAGCCAAAAAATTTTACATCAAGTAAAGTAACACATTTTGTTACTAGTTTTACAAAGGGAAAACTTACTCTGAAAAGTTTACTATAGATAAACTAGCCAAGCGTTCATAGCGAAAGCTTTTATCGTTACAGGCAGAGGTGGGTAGAGTAGCCAAAAATTGTACTCAAGTAAAACTAACGTAAAATTTAAACATTAACATAGATTTACTAGTGAAAAGTTACCATGAGGATAAACTGGCCGAGCGTTCATAGCGACATGGCTTTTAGATCCATGCCTCTGCCTGTCATTGTGACACAGAATTCACCACGCATTAGCGATGTAATGTAATAATGCCTTTCTGGCATTATTAGATGTGAAAGCGCGAGGGAGAGAATGAATGAGGAAGTGAGGTGGAATGCGTCTACAGTGGCCCATATGGAGCGCACTGGGGCCGCCGCAGATTGAGAACATCAGCCTGTGTAAAGCCCGTTAGACCAAACACACCACATGCTCGACAAAACTCCTCATAAATGTTATTGGATCTCATAGTCAGATCTGCATAAGAAATTTAATCATTTAAGAACATATATTATTTACAATCATGGAGGAATCTGAATTTGCGGTTGGGAGTAAAACCTTGGAGTAACAGGCCGTTGGGTGCACCATTAAGCGGGAAGAAACAGCATCAGCACGGCCATGACTGAAGAGAAGAAGGAGCTCAAGGGAGAGTAGATAGGATCCGAGGGTTGGAGGAGGCGGTTCCAGGACGCTGGTTCCCTGTCAAGAACCCCCGGAGGTGTATTGTGGGGTAATTGCCGAAACACTGGTGAAAGGGGGTGCCCGCCCAAAGACCAACAAAGTCCCACCACGCTTCTCTGCTCCAAGAAGATATGTGCAATTTGTTTTAGACCAGTCACCCACATGAAAGTGTGAAGACAGAATCCTGCCTGCCTGGATAAAATGTTACATGGTTTTATAGACACTTAGTTCCTCTTCCCACTGTGAGTAAGTCTACAAGTGACCAAAGCTTTATCTTGACAATATGAAATGATTTGAACGTTTGTGTTTCTTGCACTGCTCTTTATGATTTAGTCTTGTCATGTCCATCCTTTCAGTTAAGTCCTTCCAATTACATATATTTTAAGTTACCTTCCTTCAGTAGTAGCTTTACCGGTTACTTTTTTACTTGAGTTGCTTGGAACCACCACTTTGTACTTCTACTTGAGTAATATCATTCTGAAGTAACTTTAATCTTACTTAAGTACAATTATGAGCAATGTTACACACCTCTTTATCTGAAACTATAGACTCTCCTATAATGATAATATCAGGCGGCATCTATGCAAATCTGTGCCAGTCTCCCGAAGCAGAAGTGATGGGCGCCTGTGTGTAGTTGTGTGCGCTCTGGTAATGTGGAAGTATTAGCTAAATGAATGACAAAGCTAATGTTTACAGCCTGGATAATATGCTTCATTTGGCTGATGGAAGCGCACCTGAGAGAAATCCAACCGGCTGATTAGGGACCTGCCAATCATGGTCCTGCAGTCTCCAAAACTATGTAGAAACTGACACGCAATACGCTCTTTGTGCTGTGTTTGTAATGATCGATAACAAAGCAGACGTGTTAGAAGTAAGTTCCCAAGGACACCACAGAAAAACAGTCAAACAACAGAGTGAAATATGCAAAAAACAGACACGATCCTAATACCGTGATTAGATTATTAATGGTAACAGTCTGACAGAACAACGGTAGCAACAGGCTGCTGGTCGAAAATGCCAAAATCTAAGTTTGTGCTGCCTTGAGTGTCCTCTGCAATTTCAAGTAGTTGATGACATCACCCAAGACTGCCCTGATTACAACTAGGTGTTTCTGATTACAAACACCAGGCAGCAGGGGCGGAGTTTGAAGTGCGGATACCTGTTAGACCCATCACACTGTTCCTTCACTCTTTACTTTAGTCCTCTAGGTACTGCCCAGTTTAGCAGCTTTATTTGAAATGCAGTTGTGGGTGCGGCAAAAGATCATGGTCTATTTCGTTCCCTATGGTCTTTTAAAGCTACGCATTTAGGAAGCAATTTGACACAGTCCAATTTAGTCTAAGAAGGACTAAACACCTAAACTCCGCCCACCACCACATTGCAAATAGAGCTGCTAAACTGGGCAGTACCTGGAGGACTAAAGGAGAGAGTGAGGGAGGAGGAGGGGGCGGGGTCTTTGGGTATGAAACAGCACTGTGATAACAGGTCTAACTCCGCCCCTGCAGCCAGGTGTTTGTAATCAGAAACACCTGGCTGTAATCAGGGCAGTTATCTGTGATGTCACGTAGTACTTCAAACTGTAGTGGCCACTACAATGATGTTGAGATTTTATGGGAGCGACTGAAGTTTAGAGAAAATCTGACGTCAAATCCGGTGCTTCTGCCCGTTACGTCACATGGGCAGAAGTGGTGCTGTGATTGAATGCACCGGGCGTCTGCGAGTTTGAATCTCACCTGGGGCTTTGTTAAGTCTGACTAAGAGAGCCAGGCTGTCGTGAGCTGTGCAGCCTCGTCTTCATAACTCATATCTGTTTGTTTTCCTCTCTCTTTCTATCCAGCCCCTTTGCGTCACTCTGTCCTCCTCCCTCTTTCACTCCTGCCCTCTCCCACGATCTCTCCTTTTTTCTCTCTCTCTCTTGCTCTATCTTACCTATCTCTGTCTCTCACTTTCTTCCTCTCTCACCCTGCCCTTTCCGTCTCCCTCCTCTCTCTTTTCCTCCCTCCCTCTCCTCTTCCCTTCCGATGGCTCTCTCTCTCTCTTTCTGTTTCTCTCTCCTTTCTCACACTGCCCCCTCCCTTCTTTTCCCTCCTCATCTCTCCTTCTCTCCCTTTCTCCCTTTCCTCTCTTTCCCTCTCTCCCTCCTTCTCTCTCACACTGCCCCTTCCTCCTTCCTTCTCTCTCCCCTTCTCTCTCGTTCTCTCTTTCCCTCTCTCCCTCCTTCTATCTATCTATCTCTCTCTCTCACACTGCCCCCTCCCTCCTTCTCTCTCCTTCTCACCAAGCTTCTCTTTTAGTCTCCCTCATCGCTCTCTCTCTCACACTGCCCCCTCCCTCGTTCTCCCTCCTCATCTCCCTCTCTGTCCTTCTCTCCCTCGTTCTCTTTACCTCTCTCTCTCCTCTCTCTCCTTTTTCTCACACTGCCCCCTCCCTCATTCTCCTTTCTCTCCCTCATTCCCCCTCCTTCTCCCTCCTCCCTCCTCCTCTCCCTCATTCTCCCTCCTCTCTCTCATTCTCCCTCCTCTCTCTCATTCTCCCTCCTTCTCCCTCCTCTCCCTCCTTCTCCCTCCTCTCCTCTCCTCCCTCCTTCTCCCTCCTTAACTGTGTGTTCAGCTCTGTTTTGGAGAGGCAGGTCGTCCCCGCGGGCCCCTTCACCAGACAACACATATATAATCAGTTTAACTTTCATTTTACTTTTCACTCTGTTTACTGCCAATCTGTTATTCATTAAAAAGTCTGGCAAAAGGGAACACAGTCTGCTCATCAACAGAGGCGGGTAGAGGCGCCAATAATCGTACTCAAACCAGAGTAACGTTACATCAAAATATATAAAAAAAAAAAAAAAAAAAAAAAAGTACAAAGTGGTACTCCAAGTAGAAACAGTATCAAGAAAAATACTACTACTACTCAAGTAAGTTAAAGAGTAACTGTCGGGACATAACATCTGATTTATAATTTAATGTATTTGAAGTAAAAAAAACTTAAATAATGCACAAAATCTGGTATTTTCAAAGGATAGACACGAAAATGAGGCAGACTGAATCCTATCTGAAGGAGCGGTGCGAGAAACACAAAGGTTCAAATCATTTCATATTGTCAACATAAAGATTTTGTCACTTGTAGCTCAAGTACTGTTACTTCAGTAAAGCTATAACTCAAGTAGGAGTAAAAGTGTGCAGCTACAAGACTACTCTGAAAACTACAATTGCTTTAAAAAGTTACTCAAGTAAATGTAAGTACTACACACCTGTGCATTGGCAAGTTTGTGTTGGTTAGAGCTTCACCTTTGGCTCCGCCCAAAACACAAAGCTGCTCTGTGATTGGTGTTTTCTCATGAATCCTCGTGAGTTTGTGCTAATAGTGTCCTTTGAAATTGCGATTTCAAACTCTCCTCACACTTAGCAGTATGATCCTATCCAAATATACAAAAACATGATCCAAAACAATACACTACAACTTCACAAACCTGGCAAACATAGCATTTTCAAAACAGTAAAAGAAACACGGCGAGCTAAATATGTTATGTGTTAGCAGTGAATACCCCATAGAAGTAAAACAGCCCCTCTTTAAGTCATAACTTGAGAATTGACTTGTGGCCAACTTGTTGATCGATTGAAAAAGTTTGTGAGTTGATGGAGCGTTTTGGAAGTGAAGACATTAAGAAGGATAAATAAGAGAAGGGACAATGAGCAGAGCACAGTCTATTTCCTGAGTGTTCTGAGCTGATGATGGTGGAACCGCTGCCAGAGCTCCTGCTGCTCGCCTCAGATAAATGAGTGTGATGTCCTCCAACCGAGAGGAAGAGAGGGAGAAAAGAGAGATAGAACAGGGAGAGAGAGAGAGAAAGAGAGGGAGGGGGGTCAGAGAGAAAGGAGAATGAGAGAGAGGGAGAGAGAGAGTGGAGAGGGAGAGATAGAAAGAAGGATCAGAGGAAGACGGCGAGAGCAGAGAGAGGGGGGAGAGAGATAGAGAAAGTGCAGTAGAAGGGAGACAGAGGTAGAGAGGGAATTGTTTGTGAGAGAGAGAAGGAGAGAGAGAGAAAAGAGAGCGGAAAATGAGAGAAAGAGGAAGAGAGTGGAGAGACGAGAGAGCAAAGAAGCAGTAGGAGGGAAATAGACAGAGAGGGACAGGGGAGTGTGAGAGAAGGAATGAGAGAGAAAGAGGCGGATGAGAAAGGGAGGGAGAAGGGCAGCGACAGAGGAGTAGGAGGGAGAAAGTGAGAGAGGGAGAGAGGGGAGTGTGTGAGGAAGGAGAGAGAAAGAGGGGGTAAGAAAGGGAGAGAAAAGAGAGAGAGAAATAGAAAGGTGAATAAGAGAGGGGGGAGAGAGAGAGAGAGAGGAAAAGAGGGGGAGAGAGATAGAAAAGTGCAGTAGAAAGGAGACATGGAGGAGAAAGAAGTGTGAAAGAAGAAGGGAGAGAAAAGAGAGGGGGATGTGAGAAAGGAAGGGGAGAGACAGAAAGGAGAATGAGAAAGAGAGGGAACAGAGAGAGCGCACAAGCAGTTGGAGGAAGATAGAGAGAGAGGGAAAAGGGGAGTGTAAGAGAAGGAGGGAGACATAGAAAAGATAAAGAGAAAGATAGAGAAAAGGGTGGAGTGAAAGAGCAATACGAGGGAGGGAGAGAGGGGGTGTGAGAAGGAGAGAGATAGAAAGATGGGGTAAGAAAGGGAGAGATATAAAGGTGAATAAGAGAGGGAGGGAGAGAGAAGAGAGGGGGAGAGAGACAGACAAAGTGCAGTACAAGGGAGACAGTGGGAGAAGGGAGGGGAAGTGTGAAAGAAGAAGGGAGAGAGAAGAGAGGGAGAGAGGGAGGTGGAAGACAGAAAGGAGAATGGGAAAGAGAGGACAGAGAGAGGGGAAAGTAAGCAAATGAACAGTAGGAGGGAGATAGAGAACAGAAGAGAGGGGAGTGTGAGAGAAGGAGGGAGAGAAAAGGTAGGGGCAGGGAGGAGGGAAGGAAAGAGGTAGGTAGGGTAGAAAGAGAGGGGAGAGTGTGAGAAGGAGACTGAGAAAGGGAGAGAGAGATAGAAAACATAGCGAGAGAGAAGAGAGAGAGAAAGGAGAATCAGAGAGCGAGAGGGACAGAAAGAGGGAGGGAGGAGAGAGAGAAAGAGAGGCAAGTGTGAGAAAAGGAGAGAGGGAGGGAGAGGGGCAGTGAGAGGTGGTGGCAGGTACGTGTGAAAGAGAAAGGAAGAGGGAAGAGGGAGATAGAGCGAAGGAAAGAGAGATAGAGAGGAGACAGAAAATAGAGAGAAGAGAGTGGATGAGAGAGGGACTAAGTGCAAAAAAGAGAAATTTGAGGGAGCGGGGAGAAAAAAGAGGATACGGAGCAAAAGAAAACGAGAGACAGTGACTCAGTGTGTTTTCCGCAAAAATGTGTTAAGTCAGCAGTTCGTGCAGAAGAATAAAGTCCCACATGCAGTGAAGCATCATGGGAAACGTCCAAGTCATCGCTGGACTGTCTCCGACTTAGACATAGTAACATCAGCTCAGATCAACAGAACCCGGGAAGATTTTATCGTCTCTATTCACACCTGACATTTATTAGCGCACACTTGACACTTAGATATTCTACATAGCTCCTCCAAAGCCCCCTTCAAACGTAGATCCCAGCAAATTGACAGGTCCAATATGGCAGAGCACTCAGCAGTGACCCCCACTCACAGATATGATATGGACATAGCTAACCTGCTAGCTTCCGGATTGGTTTGGCTCCATAGACTGTGGCTCCAATTCACTTCCTATCACAGACTGTATAAAGAAGTGGACTAACTGAGTGTGACATCACCCACAGCGTTTGGCTCCGGTCAAATGAAGCTCATCGAGGTTAGAGCGTTTATAGGGGCGAATTTGTTGCCGAGTTGCATATTTGGAATTCCGAGCGTGAATATCATAGCAACCAAAGAGCCAATCCGGAGTGAAGTTGTTGAAGGTAACGCCCCTTTCTGCCTGCACCACTGGTTTAGCAGGGAGCAGGCGCTTAGCAACGCTGTCAATCAAACCTGTTGCTAACGATAGCGGGAACGATCTCAGCAAAAGAAGGCGCCAGATTTTTGTCTGTTTTTATGTGCATATCTTGATTTACGGACACAGTGCAGAAATCAAAAAAACCCAGGGTCAAGCAGAGCGGGTCAATATGAAAGGTTTTCCACCAAAATCATGCGCCTGACACGAGGGGCAACAGTTTTCTAATGTAAAGTGAATAGGAGCCAGAATCGATGAAGCCGGAAGCACGCGGTGGCTAGCAGGTTAGCTATGTCCATTTATATATATACACTCTACGCTTTCTATTGAAAATTCATTGCCCCTCTCTCTGTAACTGCTGCTGTCAGAACCATCATTCTGACCTTAAAATGTTCATATTAACTCGCTCTATTTTGTCCCTAAATCACAATATGAACATTAAAAACCAATGAGCTGCCCTCTTTCCCCCAAGGTCACTTCTTAGCATTAGCAACAGGATTGACTGACAGAGTTGCTAAGCTACCGTCCCCTGCCAAACCATCAGTGCGGGTCGGAAGGAGTGTTACCTTTAACAGCTATGTTGCCATGTTTGCTAGCTCATACGTTTCACAGAGAAGTAGTGCTATGTGCCACTAAATAATTAAATAAATAAATGACTTTCATTTCACGAACATTTGATTATATTACCCACCGTTTCTGATAAAGGTCTCAAATGCACCGCTGCTTACGCCTTACTATTTATACCTCTACAATTCCACATGAGCTAATTGAATTCCTTTGGTTTTATGGTGTTGCTTGGAGATATTTTGCTACCCTCAGAGTACTGCTTCTCATGCATAAAGGACACTGAAAACAGCGCCAGTCTTTCCTGTTACATTTCTATATCACAGTCCCGAACGCCCGGGCCTATACTTGGAGCTGACAATCCCCATGTGATCATAATTAATAACAGCGCTGTCCAAAACGTGCATAAAGAGCAGCCTGTGGTCCGGGCGTTTGGGTGCGACACAGCCCAACGCAAACACTGCTCCATCAGACTGAAAATGCTCTAGGGACAAGCTCATTTATCAAGACTTAACAGCTCAGGGAGGAGGAGGAGGGTCGGATATTACCGGGTTTCAGACCTCATCCCAACAATCCAATAGGCCAATATTATTCAGCGCAGCTAAAATTAAAGCTGTCTTAAGAACAGGAAAAACAAAACCAATTCATTTTAAATGGTTTGCAGTGGTCCAAAGTTATTCCTCGCTTTCCTTATGCATTCAGAGCATCCTAATTATTCATGACAATGCAGTTTTCACAACTCTCAGAGACCAGAGCGGAGTTTTGCCGTAATGGTAAAGGTAACAACAACTAGTATGCTTACACGCACTTCTGACAATAAAACGCTTTGAGCACAGTACGCAGTGAACATAGTTTGACCTCAAGAGCTGCTTATACAATATATCTGTACTGACTGTGGTGGAAATAACACTGTTTAAGTATAACAGCATTAGTAACAGCTTTATTTTTTACCAGTAATGAGTAATCTAACTAATGATTGTAACGCCGTAATAGTCACTGTCAGTGTAAAAGGGCTTGTTATTTTACTGTCTCAAACCAGACTTAGCTCTCTCGTCGAGTTTTTCCATTGGTTTGAGAAGTAAACAAGACCAAAACAATGGAACAGAGACAGTGATTGGCTAAAACAGACACTGATTGTAAAGGTGAACAATCAGAAGCAGCGTTAGGAGGCCGTAAAGACTTTTCTGACATTTCTCTGGTTTAATGTAAGCACACAGCAGTAATGAACACGATTTGATGGCAGAAATGAGTCTAGAGATGATTTATGGAGGCAAGTTTCTTATCTGTGACATCACAATCCTGGTAAATTTCAAATGGAGTGTTTAGTGAGGCTTGGAGATAAAGGACCTTTAACAGAGGATTACTGAAACCAGAGGAAATTAAGTGAAATACAACTCCAGGTATACAGGAACAATGTTATAACATGGTTAAAAGCTCAAAAATGTCCGTTTCGCCTAATATATCTTTTTTAAAACCATAACATTTTCGTAGACAGGGCTAAAACTCACTATATTCTTAATCCTTTTTTCCATTCAATATTGTGCAAGGCAGAAACATCTATCTGCAGGTGCACTGCCCATAGCTCCATTTATCATACTTTACCCTTTTCACAAACCTCTGCACTCCAATACAAGAATCACACTCACATACAGCCTCACCCACCAAAGGTTAAAAGACAGAAAATCACTATTCAGATGGTGACATGTGCCTTAAGAAATATCCTCCAATTCTTTTCTTTGGCGTCTAAGGGCTAGCCAGTGCATCTATGGCTATACACTGGGCTAGCAGACAAGAGATTTTCCATTGGGGCACTGGTGTTATCAGGAGGGGAGCACATCTCTTCAACAGTAATTGCTTCTCGGAGGTGCCTGGAGCTATGGTTTGTTTGACAAGAACACAATGCGTGAGATAGTGAGGGAAATATTAAAGTATACGCCAATAGGGACCAATGGGGCTGAGCAAATCATTACTTTGAAATGAGAATAAACAGTGTGTTGTATTCTATAAGGTTTGTACAAAAAGCTAGCCAAAACATGTCAAATAGTGAGTCTAACAATAACAATCTCACTTTCGTAAACGCAGTTTTAAGGCACTGATTTTTACTTAAAACCGTGAAAAACAAAACTTATTTGTGTTCTATGGTCCAAAGTTATTCCTCACTTACCTTTTGTATTCCAAGCATCCTAATTATTCACCACAATGAGTTTATAAGAGACAGAGTTGCCATGACAGTAAAGCTAACAATAACTAGCATGTTAATGTGCACTTCCTGATTATTAGATAAGACGCAGACAGCACCCAAATAACAACAATCATTTTAAAATCAAGTCTGATGAATTGTTGTGTAATAACAAATTTTCCATCCCAATTGAACTGCATCAGCCGAGCCAACAGCCTCTTCAACGTCAGGAAAAAAGTGACAAGGAAAATCAGATGTCGGGTTATTACATCAGATGCCCTTACAGTCACTGCACTTAATAAGCTGTGGAAAGTGCCTTGCCCAGAGACACAACATCAAATAATGTTATGTTACATATTAAGCTAAAAAGTAGATCCTACAGAGCCTTCCAGGTGTGACGTGTTTAGAAATACTGCACACGCAGCCTGGTACAGATATTAACATTCTGTCCAATTCATTTTAATAAGACGACAAAATAAAAACATTCATTTGGACGTTTGCAGACAGCACAGACACATGGTTGTTTTTATGTTTGTTACTTGTGGCCATGAGTAATACTATTCAGTATCTACCTTCCTGCCCAAGTTTCTAAAGTTCACTAATGTCTGCAGGACTTGTGGAGCTTGATAAATTAAAATGAAAATTAAGTTGTCAAACTGTTGCAACTCGTTATATTTTGGTGCAAATTTGTCCAGCATAACGTTTGATTTAAGAAATGTGTATTATGTGGTCGTCAGCATGTATGCTAATTTCAGCACTAATTGCTAACACTCAAAATCTACATAAAACACTGCTACAGGTGGTAATGTTTCCTAACTAGGCTCTGGTGTTATGTTGCGTTCATGTGGTCCTTGGGAACATGGAAAAAAAATTTTCTCGAGTTGAAAAATGCACATGAATGCAACATAACACAAGTGGGAAAAACAACTCAGGAACTTGAGTTTATCTTAAACATTTGAGCTCTTTGATTAAACATTATACTTAGGGGTTTACTGGCAGTTGTTCATATCATAAGAGCAACAGATTTACTACAGCTGAAATAGTAGCAAATGTAACGTTAACTAGTGTTAGCTCAAGTAAAATAAAAAAGGTTAACGACAGGTTATGAGAAGGCTAACAACAAGAACTCTTACTATATTATATAACCACAGATCCATGCTATAAACCTTGTTCGCATTAAACAACTGTAATCATTTATCGTGAGATGTGCTGTCACTAAAACAAAACTGTAAATGTTCATTATTTTCAATCAGCTGATGGACCCGGAAGTGACATCGCACTTAATAACTTTAGTCAGAGACTGACCTTATTCCTCTCCGCACACTTTTGCCTCTAAATACTACTAAACCGCACTTTCTATGTGGTGGCGCTTCCGGCTAAGCGTAATCCTATTCATTTCAATGGAGAATTTGAGAAAAGTTTTGCAGCTAAAAGTTCATGTGCACAACACTGATTCTCTCTTTCAAACTGTTCTGTTCCCTGTAGAACTTTTTGGCTGTCAAGATCGGCAGCCCCATGAAAAATAACATAACGCAAATGACGATAGTGGCGCCCACAGCAACTTCAAGAGTAAGATGAATAATCTAACACAAAACTTAATTGTCGAGTGAGTTATATCTCTCCTTTGTATTTTGCTTTTGCAGAGAGTCAGGTTTGTGTGGTCGATAATACAAATTTTCTAGGAGAAAGTGCCAGAATATTTCAGCCTATGCATAGATTCATGGGCGTTCAGACAGAGACAGCCCCCAAACCACTCCCATACTGTCGGTGGCATAAAACTAGCATGCCTTATACGGCTCGCTTTGGTCCACTTTGGCTCGCTTTGGCTCTGAGACTTTAATTGGGGAGTTTCCATAGTGATATCCAGATGTCTGATTGCTCACACAATCCTAATGAAGAATGAAAAATGAAATGGTGGAGGCGAAGAGGAGCAGAGCTGAAGATATGGATGAAATATTAAAACATCTGACTAGTCCTGCTGTCACTGAGACGATAGAGAGAGGGAGGGAGAAGAGAGAGGGAAGGAGAGAGAGAGAATAAGGGAGAGTATGAAACTGGGGTGTGAGTGAGTAGAGAGAAAGGAGGGAAAGCGAGAGCGAAGGAAGAGAGGTAAGAGAGAGCGAAGGGAGGGAGAAGAGAGAGGGAAGGAGAAAGTGGGGAGGGGGAAGAGAGAATAAGGAAACCAGAATATGAAATTGGGGGGTGAGCGAGTAAAGAAGAGAGAGGGAATAAGGAGGGAAAGCAGAGAGAGAGAGAGATGAGAGAGAGGAGAGAGAGGTGAGTGAGAGAGATGAGAGGAGAGAGGGAAGAGAGAGAGGAGATGATGAGAAGGAGGAGAGAGAGGAAGGCAGAAGAAATCCACAAAGGTTACAGCTTCGAGCCATCTCTGAACTACCTGGCCTCACTATGTAGTTCCCGTTTAATCGTCAGTTCTTCATGGTCAGATTGTGTTAAAACAAAGCTCAGATTAAAGTCTAACTCGCGCAGCAGAGCTTCAGACCTGCGCCTTTAGTTTGCATCATCCCCAAAGGGAATGTGGATGACATCAGCTGCAAAGTATCAACAGAGCTGAAATGGGATAGATCCAACTCACAGAGCCGCTCTCGTCACCAACCGGGACGTGCTGCTAACGCTAATGCTAACATTACGCATCATACAATTCAAGCACCTGGATCAATTAAAAGATAACACATCAGGGATCAAATAGTTGAGCTCAAGGTATTATACTAAATCTCATCCAAATACTAAAACATCCAAATGAAAACTATTATGTTTAACTTTTGAAAAATTGTAAACATATATTTCTGGGATGAATCTGAAACAAACAAAATTACCTTAAAGTTTCAACAAAAGTGATGAAATATGCAAAAGGTCAGTTTATAAAGGAAGATATGTCCTTGAGAAAAGATTGTTCATTATACATCCAACAGGAACTTCTGGAAATACTTGGCCAGTGATGTTAGTCAAACATTAAACTCATTACGGACATATGAACAGGTTCTTTTAAAAACACTTGTACGTGCTCTCAAACTCTGTTACATCTAATTGAAGCAGGTGATAATCCCAAACAAATCAATTATCTCTGGATAATGTGATTATTAAGGTTTAATGGTGATAGAACATTCTTTTAGTGCATGTTATTATTCATGATCAAAACAGACATTAAAAAACTGTCACGTCTGATCATTATGTAGTGGTCATCATACATTTATTCTGTATTGTTTTTTTTTTAATTTTCACTTTTGTCTCACATACTGAACATGTTACGATCATATAAAGCCCAAATCTATTTTCTTTAACTGTTCAAATAGCATGTCACACTTCCTCAATGATAAAGCTGCTTCGGTGTTCTTAGATGAAAGAAGCTGAAAGAAGTAGATGAAACATGTTTTACTTCTGTAAGAAATGATAAGTTAAACCTAAACTACAGACACAATGCACTATGAGGGCACATATGGGACAGCGCACACAGCATGTGCCCGAGGCTTGACCATAAATGCCCCGCAGGTCTTCTGCAGGCTCGATCACCTCCTCCTCTCAGACTCTGGACGGGGGACAGGGGGGCGGAGGCTCTAGTACCACTCAGTATGATGCATCCCTTGTCTTCCAGAAGAGGAAGACAAAGCCAAGATTATGAATCTTCTGAGCCAGCACGGTCTTAAACACTCCAGACTCCACTGTGCTGTGGGATAATGGGCCTTATCTCTGCTTGGTTGAAAGTCCTGTCCTGCAAAGTCAAAACCTGTAATGACCTACACATTAACTTACAAAACTAGCTGGAAATTGAAATTCACAGTGCATGTCCTGAATACATTCAGAACCTGTGGCTGTTTATGTAAATATAAACAGCTTCATTAATACATGAATCCCACACATTTGAGAAATGCATATTTTCACAATTTAAACAGTGATTGCAATTTGATCACGATTCACCTCGCTGCCTTTATTAATACAATACAGTTTGAATAGACCAGGCAACAGCCCCCTAATCAGTGACAGTAGTGTGCGTTTCTTTGGAGAAGTAGCAGGTCAGCCCCTTCAGCACAGTGCAGAAAAGAAAATTCATATGAAACATTTCAAACAGTTTTGTCAGTATGATACTCTTGGGTATGATAGACATAACAGACACACACAGACAGTGTCTACATCACTGTGGTTACACGCACACTCAAAATCTAATTATGATCTGATTTTTGGATTATTAAAATGACATGTAAAACAGCAAAACCATCAACTTTCTGTCTGATCACATCACACAGTTTTGCAGTTTGCATGTCATTTAAATGATCTTACAGGTCCACATATCAGATAATAATCAGATTTTGGTGTGAGTGTGAACAAAGCCAATGTGCCGGCACAAATGTTAAATTACTGTCCATTTTAAATCAAACCAGTCCAGTCAGTATTATTTGGTCTTTAATTTAAACACATTCTGGGGTTGTAAAAAGCATGTACTTTACCATAAAATACTGACAAGGTAAATTCACAAATGTCAAGCCTGATCATTTTTAGAATTGACTAGACCCTTAAACTCACTGTATTAAAACAAGAATCTGCATTTTAACAATATTCATTATAGCTGTCCCCATCTGTATTAAATATTATTGACCTAAAGAAAGTTGTGATGTCACCTGAAACACAGCAATGCACTCCAGGTATGTTTTTGATGAGGTAACAACATTATATCATGGCTTAAAGCTCAAACGGGTAAATTTTCCGCAAGATCTGACCTTTAACAACCCCGTAGCAGTATCAGCATCAGTCAGTCTTGGTTAAAAGCTCTCTGACACTGCTCATTTCTCAGGGTAATCACGGCGCCCCCTCTGGCAGATCCGCAGCAGCACATGTGGCAGACGCAGATGTCGTGGATATGAACAAGGGAGAGAAGAGGAGAGGACAAGGAGAGGAAGAGTAAGAGGAGAGGAGACACGCGGGACATCGGTGAAAAATCTGCCTCATTCCACTGTCACTCCGACCGGGTCTGTAGAGAAACGGCAACCAAATAAATCTGATCTTCATCCTCCTCTTCCTCATGTAGATAACAAAAGGGAGAGAGAGAAGAGAGAGAGAGAGAGAGATGGGAGAGACAGATGGTGGGAGAAGGGAGACAGAGGGAGAGAGACAGAAGAGAGGAAGGGGGAGAGATTGAGATAGATAGGGGTCAAGAGCTAGAGAAAAGCAAGAGAAGGAAGGAGAAAGAGAGATAGAGGAGGGAGAGAAAGAGAGAGAGAGGGGAGAGAGAAGTGGAGAGAGCGAAAGAGCGAGAGTGAGGGATAAGAGAAAAGGGGGAGTGAGGAAGGGAGAGAGGAGGGGAGACAGAGAAGAGAAAGAAAGAGAAAGGTAGAGAGGAGAAAGAAGAGAGATAGATAGATAGAGAGAGAGGGGGGTGAGAGAAAAGGGGGGAGTGAGGAAGGGAGAGAGGAAGGGAGACAGAAGAGAAAGGTAGAGAGGAGGAAGGAGAGATAGATAGATAGAGAGAGAGAGGGGGGGGGTGAGAGAAAAGGGGGGAGTGAGGAAGGGAGAGAGGAAAGGGAGACAGAAGAGAAAGAAAGAGGAAGGTAGAGAGGAGGAAGGAGAGATAGATAGATAGATAGCGAGGGGGGGTGAGAGAAAAGGGGGAAGTGAGGAAGGGAGAGAGGAAGAGAGAAAGAAAGAGGAAGGTAGAGAGGAGGAAGAAGAGATTTAGATAGATAGATGGAAAAGGAGAGAGAGATAGAGAGAGAGAGTGGGGGATGGGAGAGACGGGGGAGAAGAGGAGGGAGTGAGGGACCTATGAGATTGACTGTCTAATTGCCTAAACCTTCACTCCTGCCAAAGAATCAATCTTCCCATAGTAAACTACAGAGCTAAAGCACTTAAAAGCACATTAGCGTCACGAGCTAGCATTAGCCAACAGCTAGTCACCCTCATCTTTTTGATGAAAATCTAACACCCAAAGCAGAGCATGAATTTGTAGTTTGTATTTGATATTGACAGCGTGACTCCCCCTAAGCAAGTCAGTCCAAAATTTGAAGTAATTTTCAGAAGTACCCTGCTCTTCATCAGATAAGCTCAAAACGCCGAGCCACTGTCGCCCAACTTCTATCACAAACTATATATATTAACGAACAACTCGTGCTTTTTCATTTTTAACATTGTACGTTTAAAAAAAGATCCCCTATTGTCACTGTGACTTCCAGTACTTTCAATATCATCGTTTATTATAATTTTTCCTTCGCGCGCCTTTGCTAGCTCATGTCTCCCGGGGATCGATTTTGGCGCAGAGGTCAGCCAAAAAAGAAATATGTTTGTGTCTGGATTTTTACACAGTGTTTCGCTGCAGACATCTGACCACCGAGCAGAGAGGTCAACAGCTTTCCCCTCCTGTAACAGCACAAAACGGTCTAATCACGTTCTGAGACAGCAAACTCCACAAGACACAAAACTAAAGGGAGGACTGCTGAAATCTTTTGTTTGAACTTAACACAAAAGAGCGTTCAGGTTCAGGTAAGAGTCGTTCTCCGAGACAGTGTACAGAACAATGCAACTTCCCAAACCTAGCCTCAGAGTGTGGGAGTTAAATAGCAAAAGCTGGGCTGCAGATATGGATCGGAGTAAACTTGGCTAATTGACTATAAAATAATCAATGGCTTTTTTTTAGTAATCGTTAAAGGAAATCTGGACAATACAGATTAATGGTGCATTGCAGTGGCCCAAGGAGGTCGGAACAACAACGACCAGGAGATTACAGTAATAAAAGTGCTGGGAAAGTGCTCAAATCAGCCAAAATGCTGATCCAATTAAGTTACTTTACTGACCCGGACATTGTTACTACACTAACAGTTAATAAGGCGACGTTTGAGAGTGAATTTATGCTTTTGCTGACATTAGCTCTGTGCATATTAGCAACATTAGCATATCAACACATCTATAACTGCAATGGTTCATCACTGCGAGTGTTTAAGAAAAAAACTCTTAAAAGGATCAAGATTGTACATCGTAACGAGTCTGGACTGATTCCAAATTCTCAAAAGTTGATTTTAAACTATGTTAACAGTAACACGATGTTTTAGTTTAAAAACACGAGCTGTGTACCAGGTAACTTCATTAAAAACGCTTAAGTTGTTTAAGTCACCGCTTGTGCCATAACTCATGGGTTCTCTCCACCATCGCGGGCTCTCTCCACAATGCGCACACACAGAGGACGAGACTTATGTGAGATTTCAGCTCTACTTTGAATCACTTTAACGCCGTGGTTGGATTTGCCGTGTTGTTGTTAGCAGCAAAGAAGACCAGAAGAAGAAGACCCATTATTATTATTGAATGAACTAATAAAATCATACAGTGGTCCCTCGTTTATCGTGGGGGTTATATTCTAAAAATAACCCACAATAGGCGAAATCCACGAAGTATCAGCTTTATTTTTTACAATTATTATATATGTTTAAAGGCAGTAAAACCCCTCGCCACACACTTTATACACTTTTCTCAGACGGGAATTATCATTTTCTCACATTTCTTTCTTGTTTAAACACTCTTAAAGTTCAAACCTTCGTATATTATCTCCCTCTTCCTCGATGATGCTTTAAATGTGTTGTTCACGTGTCTCTGCTCCAGCTGTATCCACAGAGGCGCCTCTCCGTGTAAAGAAACACTTTTAAGTCCAAAGCGTTTCTGAAATTTGTCGGTGCTTTGTCGGTGTTTCATCGACATTGTGGGTTTTGTCGGGGAGAAAACTTGCAAACATACAGCACTTAAGAGTCACACTGTGATCCAACATTTATGTAAATTTGTCTGAACACATTCTGTACTGTACAGGAGACATGGCACAGAGGAGACGATGGACAATGGTCTACAGTCCCTCAGCCGATCAGGACGCAGGACAGAAAAAAGCTTGCGAAATTGCACCAAAAAAAAAAAAAAATCTGCGAAACAGTGAGGTGAGAAAGGTGAAACAGTGAGAAAGGTGAACCGCGATACAACAAGTGACCACTGTAAATACACAATACAATTTCAGGTACCTTCTTTCAGATTCTTGCCTGATCTAAGAATGTAAATTTTACACAAAAGATTGTTACAACAGAGAACTTGCAATGTGTAAAATAAATGGTCTTTGTTTTTAAATGAAAAATAGTTTCAGAATTGAATTTACAATCGTTTTAAAATCAAGAATCATTTAAAATCGAATCAAGACCCCAGTAATCAAAATCAAACTACCAGGGACTTAAAGACTCACAGTCCTACTCAACAGCCGTACAGGCAGAAAATACCACAAGTACTATCAATATTTTAACTACAGACCTTAAATAAACTGTGTGTAAGCGTGTGTGTCAGCTGCACGTTTGCTAGCTGATGTCTCCGATGGATTGATTTGGCACAGAGGTCAGAGAAAAAAGAGAAATGGATTTTTACAGAATGTTCGCTACAGAAATCTGACCACCGAGCAGAGGTCAACAGCCTTTATCTTCTTATCAGAAAAGAGGGTTCAGGTTCAAGGAAGACGTGTTCAACAAGATTCAGAAACAGTGTTACTTCCCAAACCTGGACTCATGGTATGGGATTGAATCGTTATACTCAGAGCAAAAGGGCTGCAGATATTAATCGGAATCCACTTGGTTAATTGACTATAACATAATCAATGACTTTTTAATTCTAGTCATCAATAACGTACAATACAATATTCATTTTGTAAGTATTTTCCATCTATAAGCCTCCAGTCAGTGTATGTTTATGAGGTTACAAAATGCATTTAAAGAGGGGTTTGACCATGTTATAAAGTTCCCTCATAAAAAAACATGCCTGAAGAGGTTTTAGATGTCATCGATGCATGCGAGAGTAATCTTTCTTCCCCTGAATTCAAGACGACACTGCTGTGATCAACCAGTTTCCGTCGCCACTGGTACACGCCCACTGCTGTCGTGATGCCTTTTATGGATCACAAAATGTCACGTTTTAAACAGAGGGAGGACCCAGAAATGCAGGACTGCGCTTGAAACTCCAAAATGTTCTTTAATGTAAACTTTAAAGATCAGAAGTGGAACTAAACACAAAAATCCGCAATGAGAACTTACACGACATGACACTACGAGAACGACACACAGGTGAGACACATTAGGGCGGAGCCGTGGATCTATTAAAATTACTGGCTAGGGTATTGCTAGCTTAGAGTTGTTGCGTGTTAGACTAGTGGCCACTCATTGGTACTACAACGAAAAAATTCCTCCTCCCCAGAAAAGATTTGGTCATAGAACACAATGTTATCACAAACTGCCCGTGTTCGGCTACACCTTTCGCAAAGGTCGAATCTTGTGGCGATTTTTACCTAATTTCGGATTATTAACTTTTTCTCAGCTCAGAAACCGTCCGTCTCACGAGCATGGGAGAACAAAGTCTCATGGGGGGGTAGCTCAACTGCGCATAGTCCATGGGCGGGGCAGAACCGGATGCACCTAGCCGTTAAAGGTTAAACTCGCGACATGCGCCATTGAGGACGGCCGATTGACTTCAATGGGCAGCCATGTTAACTCCCCGGAGCCTGGGCGGGGCAAGCAATCAGTACGACAGGAAGTAATACTCAAACACACACAGGGTTACAGAAATACCAAAATAAAACCATGTTGAGGTAATGAAATGACTCAAGGAAAATGACCAACATGACAAGAAACTCCCTGAAGCATAATGATCCACTGATGTCATAGATTATAACTATACAGCAGACACAAGCACAAAATGTCTGCTTCAACTAGAAGTCCTGTCGTATGCACTTTAAGAAGCTGTACTGTATGAGCCTGATCGGTCGAACGCAAAGAACAAGACAAAATCAGGTTTAACGCTGTGTAAATGTCTGGAGCGAGGATACATCTTTAATTGCGTTCCCTTGTCACTAAAAAGTCGATAAGCGATTCAAAGAGAGCCAGAAATAAATATCTGCTTTCCTTCTGATGCTTCACTGCCCCTATTACGATGCAAAATCAATCTCCAGCCATAGTCCGCAGTACGCACAAATCCTCGGCCAATCGAACGTCCGGATTACATTGGCATTTGAGTGAAGACGCTCAGAAAAATCCATAATTTGAAACTAGGAATGTGATCTGTATTTATGCCGTGTGTCACCTTACCTTTGTCCCAAACTTGACTGAAGACTTGTCATTGGGATTCAGCAAAGCGACCCCAAACGCCCGCAGCTTATTGACCGCACCAGTGGACAAAATATTAAGGACACAATTTCAGAAGTTGTAGGAGAGAAATATCAGACTTGTAGTGTTCAGTGAGGTAGCGCTAGCCAGTGGTGGTCCGTGGAAAGGACAAGTACAGCCCCTGGTTTATTTTGCCATTTTAAAGAGAAAATTGATACAAATCTTATACTGAATTGCAGAGACTTGAGGCTTGATAGTCCTGTCCTACCCTCTCGGCTTCTGAAAGTACAATTCTTTCCTTTTTTTTCCATAGACTTTTCAAATAAAATTGTAACAGTTTAAAAGCCCAATGTTATGCTGTTTCTTTATCACAAACACACCTAGGGTTGTTGTTTCATTCACACATGTTTAACACACAAACCCTGCATATTTAGGATCTTTTTTGACTTTTTGAGTTCTTTTCTCAGACAGAAAACACTCTGTTCCACCTTCTGTTGTCACATGGTAATACAGGAAATGCTCCACTGTGTTTTTAATCTCCCGACACCTTCACTAAACCATATGGATAATGTTAGCTCTGGGATTGCAGATCTCTAACGAACGAAAGGTAACAGGTACAGTAGCTGAAAACTACTGCTTCGTGACATCACATGGTGGAACAGAGCAAAATGTAATTAGGAATACATTTCTGAAACTTAATAAACCATGAAGTTAGAAGGACAAAAATAATGGTGTCATAAACATAGCAGGTTGTACACTGCCTTGCAAAAAAAAAAAAGTCGCCACCTGGATTTAACAAAGCAAATAGGTTGGGGTTGCTGTAGTTGGTCAGATCTAGGTTCAGCAACAGTCTGTGCTCAAAGAATGAGGTCAGCTGACTACCTGAATATACTGAATGACCAGATTATTCCACCAATGGATTTATTCTTCACTGATGGAAGGAGCATATTCCAAGACGACAATGCCAGGATTCATCGGGCTCAAATTGTGAAAGAGTGGTTCAGGGAGCATGAGACATCATTTTCACACATGGATTGGCCACCACAGAGTCCAGACCTTAACCCCACTGAGAATCTTTGGGATGGGCTGGAGAAGGTGGCCGGGCAATGTAGTTATAGTAATATTAATGCTTTACACCTGTGCATACTTGTCGAAGCCTCTCAAATCGCTACACTGTGGGCATTATTCATTCACTCCATACTCAGGGGTGGTGAGCTATTCCTGTAGCCTCAGCTGCTCTGGGGAAGACTCACAAAGACAAGGCTGCCAAACTGTGCTTTCATACTCCAGGAAAGGTAGGTGAAGTGTCTTGCCAAAGGACACAACAACAGCACTTGGTCCAAATGGTTTCGTGAGCCCAGAAGGTTAAAGATCCCATATTACGCTTTGTTCTCTGTTGTTTCCTAATCAAAAATATACTTGGAGATATGTTTAGTTTCATTCACACATATATATTCCTACATATTTAGCGTGAGTTGTTCTCTCAAACCAAAAACACTACGATCCACCTTGTGATGTCATTGGAATCGCCAATCTCTACTGAAGACAAGGTAAAATGTAGCTTTTAACTTGAAAACTACTGCTTCATGACATCACAAGGTGGAACAGAGCATTTTAATCTTTGGAGATGTAGACAGACTAATAATAAAGGGTTACTGAAACATATCTGAATGAAACAATACAGAACTCTGAGCATATTTATGAGGAGATGACAACATTCTAACACGGCTTAACGCTCACAAAAGTCAAGGCTTTAATGTGGGCGGAACTGTTGAGCTTTATTGTAACTGGATCTGAATGGGTTTGTGTCAAGCAAATAGAAAAGAGCTTATAGTTTCAGAATGAGATGAAGGATGGGAATCTGTTGCTAAGTTCTCACAATGCTGATCGCTTTCATGGTCAATATCTCAGCCCTACATTTAAAAGAAAAAACGGGCAAAACATAATGGGTACAGATTCTAAAATGAATTACTTTTGTCTTTAGTGCAACACAAGCTCACTTATTGTATATGACCCACCATTCATATCTTTGTAGACGCATTCACGAAGAGGAATGCATGATCGATACTTTTTAGGATTGAACCAATTTCACATTATGGCTTAATCTATAATCCACATCATATAATGGAAGACAGGGCCTTCTTCTTTTATGGCAATGACGGCTGAGTGAAATCACGCCTCATTAAGAGTACAGTGGTATAAATAGAACAGTAGAGGAGCAGAAAGAGCCTGTTTTTCAGACACTGCATTTAGTCTGAATATTTTTATTATTATGAAGTAGTGAAATGAAAAGGCAGAAGAGAGAGAGAGAGCTGCGAATGAGCCACGGAGGATTGTCTCAGTGTTTAAGCCTGACTCATGTAAAATTGGTGATACAGTCTTTAGTCAATCTGGACATCAGCAGAGACCTTTTACACGACGATTTGTTTTGCAAGTCGAGGCCAAATGTTGTGCGAAATTATTTTTTTGGGGCTTTGTACCCGCATTACCCTCAAATATACTTGTAGTGACAAAATTAAAAATGCCACAGTGGTATCTATGCTCCCGTCAAAAGCAGGATACAAAAACAATACACTATGACTTCACAAACCCGTGTGATGTGCCGTAGTTTTATTCGTGAAATGAGGGGGGGGAAACATGAGTTGTGATAGCTCTCTGAAGGGGGCGCTATCAAGAATGAAAACTGAAATTTATTTAACATAATACATAATACATTGTTTTTGGCAAATGTAGGAGACAAACTAAAAATGTTAGCTTGGCAATGCTTTATTTAGCCTTGATTTAAAATTAGCAACATATCGGCGCATTCCAGAGCGGAACAATGACAAGATGTTTGCACAGCGCTCTTCAAGCCAAATGGATGGAGCACATATTTTTGAATCAGCATGTGCCAGACTGTACCCCATCCTCACTGTTAAAAACAACATTTGTACAAGATTCACTTTCTCATTTCCACAGTAAACACGGCTCCTCTCAGGCTAAGATGGAGTGTCTGTACAGAGCCTGCGGTCTTTAAAGTACATATGACAGGTCTGACTACTCATTTTACTAAAGCATAGTTAGCATCATTATAAGATTTTTTTTTTTTAATTTCAATTTAAATAAGAGTTTACAATTTAACTGAAGTTTAATAAAGTAATTATTTATTTAATAATGCATGTGGAAAACAATTTGTACAATGAGTCTTACATATTCATACTTTGCTACATGTTACAGGCCAAACCTCTAATGTGATACATACATATATATATCCTGGCCCTTACACTGTATAAAGAAGTGGACAAAGGGACTATGACGTCACCCATAGTGTTCGATGGCAAACAAATTAAGGCGATCAAGGCTAGCAATTATATCTTGCAGCTAATTTGCAACCAGAGACCACACTTGGAAGTCCGAGTGAGTGTATCATAGAAACAAAAGAGCCAGTCTGGAGTGTGGGTGCTGTAGGTAACGCTCCACCTGCACTGCTGGTTTGGTAGGGAACGCATGCTTAGCAATACTGTCAATCAAACCTGTTATTAACACTATCACGAGCGAGTTAATGTTCATATCTTGACTTAGAGAGGGTTTAATACGAACATTTTATGGCCAAAATGACGATTCTGACAGCAGCAGTTACAGAAAGAGGGGCAACGTTTTTTAATAGAAAACCAGGAACCAGAGCTCAAAGGAACCACCTCGCGCCTATGCTAACTTCTATGCTAGCAGGTTGGCAACGTCCATCTATATACGAAGATTATGTTCAACACCTGTCTAAAATAGTGCACAATAGTTATAATTTAACATCTAAAAATAAATTTCAACACCTTTAGTTTTATAACTCAGCACAACTTCCTGTATTTTTGTAACATTCTTCTTAACTTTTTCCACAAACTTCCACTTAACTGATATAAAACTATGAAAAATATTTAACACAGGTACTAACATGAAAAACATGAAAACCCTTTTTAAAATACCTGCAGTTCATTTAACACGTGAGCCTACTTCTCCACAGAATGAACTGCCACAAACAGTCCTCACATACAAGTTATTACTGTTATTTGTCTACTCCAAGCAGAAACAGATGTCAAATCGCTCATATGCAAATTCCGCTGTGCAAAATCTACGAGCTGGAAGGGTTTTAGTGTCATCCAAATTGCTTTCTGAAAAACTTAAATCAAGGCTTGTTTTGTGAAGCTGAATTTCACACATTTTTCTAAAACAATAGATGCAATTAAGGCTGAATGATTTTGGCAAAGTATCTCATTTCGATTTTTGCTGACAAGTATTGTGATTAGATTTGCAACTTGCGTAAAATCATGATTGAGTTCACAGTGCATGTTATAAAGGCCAAAGTTTCCCCTCACTTGCAGGGACCAGACTGATTATTCACTCTGATGAGTTAATAAGCGCTTTTCAGAACTTTCAGAGCCCAAGCAGAGTTTTGCCATCACAGTAAAGTCAACAACAAATAATATTACTTTCTGATTCCCCAACAATAAAAACGCTTTATAATTAGATGCAAACAGCAAACAGCGGAATCATTTTGAGCCTAATGTCGCATTCAGCCGCTACGGTAAAACCACGGGAAACACCTCTACTTGGACTCCTTGGCATGTGGGGGCAGATGCTTGAAACTCATTGACACACGGCAAATTTCTTCAAAAGTCAACTCTGGTGTTGATGCTCAAACAAACCTTGTGAACATTCAAGATGCAAAATGAACCCATATATTTAGTGATGTAAAAATTCATTTTAAATCTTCAACTGATTATAAAACTTCAGTTTGGTTCTAGTATATGTAGGCTACATTTAGTGTTATTCTGCCTCTTTGCGATCATATTTAAAGAGAATATAGGCCTAATAGTATTTTGCATGACACTCTTTTCAGCAGACTAGCCTAATATTGAAGTAAGTGAGCGCTTAGCCTAAACGCGTGCTCACAGCAGTAATTAATAAGTGCAATATAAATTCTGACCATTAACACTATTCACAGCTCATTTACATATCAGTGTCGGGCCAGACACATGCACAGCCTATAGTCACAACAGTGACAGGCCTGTGAGAGCCAACAGACATGTTTACATTTATGTGGTAGCTCACATTAACGAAGTGCTAACCAATGCAAATAAAAGAAAAGTAGCCTGAAAACATTTGCAAGACTCACCACTTAGACAGAACCCTCTCAGAGTCTTCACAAATAAGATTCCTTTGAACCCTGAAACGATTGTCTGTAAAAAATAATACGTATGTAATAATATGTTGACAGCCCTCTGTCTCCTCCACACAAATAATCCTTTTGTTATTGCTGGTGTGATGTGTACAAAAGTGACTTTTATTTTAGAGTTAATAGCTTAGTTCAAAGCATTTTAAATCCCCACACTGCCTCTCAGTCACAGGCATGAATGGTCAGAGAGTGTACCGGTGTAAACAGGAGAACGTGACTCTGGGGCTGCATTCAGGTGCAGTACCGTGTCACAGACGCACAGACAGACTCCTCCGCACATAAATATTAATGCATCACCACATATTAGGCCATGAATCTGTCTATGACATGCCCACGTGCTCTATTGGCCCATATCGGCTAGATTTTGGTCGACTGACGATATTTCTCCGTATCCATATCGGCCGATAATATCAGCCCTATTGTTAGTATCAGTTAGTATCTTTGTGTTGATTTTTGACATCCAAGTAGTGCAGACCTGTCAGTTCAATACCCCCAAGCTGATCATTGATGATTTGAAATAATTAGATTACAATTTGATTAAAATGTCATTAGTTGCAACGCCCTGTAGACCCGAGTATATTGTCACAGTTGATTAAGCCTGTCACGTGATCACTTATGCATTAAATGTATACTTGTATTTGATTACCCCGTCTCATTTGATACACGACTGTCAGAATTTATTGTATTATAATATTGCGTAATTCTCCATGTGTGTTTTTTCACTTAGGCATTGTGCTGCAGCAGATTCATTAGTGCTGTCATTCAAACATTCTGTTATCAGGAGACATGTAGCGCCACAGTCACACATGCTAATTACGTTTTCAACATTCGCTCACAGTTTTCTCTTCAGCATTATCTTTTAATGTTAATCGCTAATCTCATCAACGAAGTCTGCTTAATTAGCCATCATTGTCATATCTACCCAGTTGCCTAAAGTAATATTGTATCACTCATTATAAATTCAAGCATGAAAACTCTTTGCTCTTAGTTTTTCATCTTATATATACTGCAGCGATGTGGCGTTTGCGTTAAGAAGGGAAGGAAGAGCCGACTCGCTCACAAACGGTTGGATCTGGATCTCATTTATTAAAAGAACTGAATCTTTTTCTTTCTAATTTGTATGGCTTTTTATACTGATTAGCTCTGAACCGACACAAGAATCAGCACAGAAGCAGAGTAGGCAACACAAGTGCTTTCTGCACAAAAAACATCTTTGACATCATATTAACAGTTTCAAAAATGATTATTATTGTAGTAGTGGGTCCCAGCAGAGGAGCTGGAGGTGACGTGTTTGGGGTGGGGGAAGTCTAGGAGTCCCTGCTTAGGCTGCTGCCCCCGCGACCCGCCCCAGTTAAGAGGAATAAAATAGATGGATTATTGTAGTGCAATGTTTTATTTCGATTATGCATAATTTGAAAGAGTAAACACACTCCCACTCTCACTTTGAACCATTTTAAACACATTTATGCCTTGGTTGTTTCACTCTGTGATCATTTTTTTAAAAATGAGAAAATTAGTTCTCACATTGGTTTCTGTCATATAAATAGTGAAGGAGCCAATCTTTTGAACGGCTCTTTGAAATGAAGATCCAAAAGATTCGGATCCCATAAAGAGCGAAAAGTCCCATGACTAGTGTAATGTCTGTAACTTTCATCCAATCACAGGCCTTTAACTTTGCCTTTTAAAAAAGTTTAAATTAAGTTTTTTACTTTAAAAAAATGCTTTGCCATACATTTCTTATTATTGACAATATACGGGCACATTTCAAATTGTATAATAAGACCATTAAGAACTGACTTAGTTGGAACTACAATGGATGAGCTGATTTAGGCTGTTAAGCCCATAGCGTCGGATTCTATCACAACCAATAGATTTGCGGTTGTGGACTTTCCATTACCATATCTCTGCAACCAATTGTGCATCATGTAAATTCAAACAGCATCTCAAAGCAGAGGCATGGGGCTCTTTAAATATGTTACTGTCATTACGGTAATGTGCTTATGTTGTCCACCAGGTGCAGGTGCTGCCGGGATTCTCCCAGTCAATTATTTGATGCATCAAAGGAAAACTGGGATGGATATGTAAAATAGAGGGAGTTGTGTGAAAAAGGCAAACGTACACGCTGATACTTCCTTTAACATGATTTTTATGGCTAAAAAAAAGAAAAGTCTAAGCAAACTATAATGGTCTATAATGTGCTCACCCTTAAAGGGTTAAATACGAGACTAATCAAGAGCCGCCTTTCCCCGAGTTCACTCTTGCAAGCATTAACAACAGGTTTGATTTACAGCGTAGCTAAGCACCTGCTCCCGGAAAAAACAGCTGTGGAGAGATTGGCTCTTTGGTTACTATGATCCTTGTGCTCACATTTCCAAATATGGAACTTAGCTCCAAATTACCCGTAATAACATCTAGCCTCAAGTGGCTTCATTTGGCTGGAGCCGTTCACTATGGGTGACATCACACTCCCTTAGTCCACTTCTTTAGACAGTCTATGGTCCCTCTTAAATAACATTACAATCACAACAAAGCTAGCATTAGCCAAAGGTTTTTCAATTAGTCACCCTCATCTTCCTAAACAGGACCATGAGCACTTGCATTGATTAAAGGCTCCTGATAATGTGTTGTTTAAATCCATTTGTATTATTTATTCTATTGAGTTTAGAGCAGACATGGGCATGGGCTCGCCAAATGTGACCAAATTATATAAAATAGGTAAGGGTCCAAGTTTTTCTGCCGTGCTTATTTAACTGAAATTTAATAAATTAATTATTAATCTAATTAATGCATGTGGAAAACAATTTGTACAATGAGCCTTGCATATTCATGCATTGCTACATGTTACAATCCAAATCTATAATCTGATATATACAATACATTTATATAAATTCTGGCCCGGCCCCTCTGCCCACTGTGGCCCGTGTGTCAAAAAGTTTGCCCACCCCCTGATTTAGACAATCTAAAAGCTTATTTGGCAGTGTTTCCTAATATGTGGACTGTGTCACCATGGTAACTGGTGAAACATCCCTCCACAGACATAGATCCAGCCCCGCCCTCCCATTCAATCATTCAATACCTCACTCCCTCAGTCATTTTCTGTCTTTCTAAATCTCTGTGGGTTGAAATAGCACCAAATTCCATATTTTTTCCAACTTGTTCAGAAACTTTTGCAGCCAACTTTTGGAGTAGTGTTTTGGTGCACCCAGCCCATAGACCTGTCCATCATCGACAGACTGCAGAGGAGCAGAGAGGCTTCATATTGTTCTGAACAGATAACATCCCCTACCACAGACACAGGCAGCGACTGAGCGGGCTGTGCACAATGTGGCCCTGGTAAAACTAATAATGAGGCAAGATTACGCTGCAAAAAATGAATTCAAATGAGAAAATGAATTTCATTAGAGCAGTTTGGATGCTTTATATTAAAGCTGCATTGGGTAACTTTTCAGAAAGTCAATAAGTGCTGTGGAGTTGCATTTACACTGCTTAGTAGTGTTGTCACCATACTACAATGTCAAACTTGATTTTGGTACTGAGGGATAGAATTAATACCGATTCCTATAGTACAATGATAATAAACACTATTTATTTAGACAATAGAAACAAACATAAATAGTGTGAACCTTGAAAGGATGGACATTTCTCGGATGAACAAGCATCGATACAATGGCTCCTGCACATTTTGTTCAGCCCTGGACAAACGACGAGGTGGACACACAGGTACTCAAAAGTCTCTTCTGGAAATTTTCCACCCACTCCACCTCGGTGAAAGCTGGGACCATCACATCCCACCATTTTGTACTGCGCGGCATCGACCGAGCTCTCGGACTGGTACATGGTTCCACGAGCTGGAGTCCAGATCAACAGTGGCACAACTGTTGAATCAGTGTTGATGCTCCCCATAGAACCAGTGGATACTTGCAAGACCTGTCTCATGGCCAAAACCGGCCTGGGCATTTGTAATGGAAATTCTCCTCGACTGGAGGTGCCTCCCCCCAACTGTTTCCGTGCCAGGGTGGCCCCAAGCGAACCGTGCCAGGCGAAATGAGGTTATAATGGTCCATGGGTGTATATTAGTCCCATGTGTCTTATATTTGTTCTGATAGAGCTCAAGGTCATTCTAAAACTATTCAGGAAAGGTTAATTTCTGTCCTGTGAATGTGACTTTTTTTTAGTATCAATACCTTCTGAAATAAGTATCTACTTTAATACTAGTATAAATTGTATCTGTTTTTTGATACTTGCAATATTCTTGACAAGCGTACTGCTTCTATAAAAACACCATTCTTTTTTAACCAACAGATATATGAGTTTTGTACCTAATTTTACTGTCTTAAAAAACATGATAACAGAGCTAGTTCATTTTAAACAGTCTATAGTGGCCCAAAATGAATCGTCACTTACCGTGTGCATTCTGAGCATCCTAATTATTCACTGTGATGACTGCTTATACAATATATCTGTATATTGTATATCACAAGACATATTTGGCTCAATACATGTGAAAATTGGGTAATGGCAGAAATGTGTGTGATGTCCCTGCAGCTAAATCAGGTTTTAAGTTTCACTCATAAATGGTGAGAAATAGCCGTTTACTTTCCCTAACTTGGATTATAATAAGAAGCACCAGAGGGAGAGAAAGTGAGGAGAAAAGATGAGGAGTTGCCGCTGGATCAGAGCGAGGGACCAGGGGGGGGGGGGGGCAGACGGCGCCGCACACACAGAGGCAGGAGGAGGAGACTCTGGCAATAAACTCGACTGTTCCAGTGTTTATTTCTTTAGCGCGATTACTTGATGTGATACACGCCTAACACTTTCCGTTCATTATTTATTCATTCCACTCCCAGCACTCTGTCAGGCCATAAGTGCTATCGACCACAGATACGAAAACTCCCCAACACCAACCAGCTACGTTTATACTGTGAACTGCGTTGCTCAAAGACACATCAGCAGTACACACCGATCGGACTAGCTGGAATTCATCTGTAAACCTTTGAGTGTATGGTGAACGAATGAGGTACTAACTATTACATCTACTTTGATTAATACTTAGCAGGTGATATCATTAACATTCCCTGGGGGTGTGAGGCTAACCGGAAGCACTGCTCTGTCTGAAGCTCTATTGCAGTTAGACTTTGATCTGAGGTTTGTTTTTAACACAATCTGACCATAAAAACTGACTTAGCTGGAGCTACAACAGGGGAGCTGATTTGTGCTGTTAAACAAGTCCCTCTCGAATAACGTTACAGTCACGGGTAGCTAGCATTAGCCCACAGACAGTTAGTCACTCTCACATTTTTGTTGAATATCAAGTGGGCCACGAATGCTCATATTGAACACAGACTCCTCAAAATGTGTTGTCTAAATCCATTTTGTATATTTTCTTGAGTTTGCAGAGAATCTACAAGACTGTGTTTGCTAATGTGTGCATCGTGTCACCATAGTAACCGCCGAGTCTTCCAAGATATACATGTAGCGTGATGTCAGCGTGTGCAAAGTATCTATATTAATATTTTGAAATGAGTTTTTTTTTTTAGCATTTGAAAGATTAGATTTTTGTCTACGACTGTCAGTAGTTCAGAATAGGTCTCATGTCACGTTCTGGGAGTTTGATGTCATGATTTCAGAAGCTGAATCTTATTATTATGTTATGATCATTATTTGTTTGGGAATGGCTCCACAAAAACTTGCCATATTAATCTACTGGCTTCAAGTCCTTTCAACTGACAACAATCACAACTTTGGGACTGAATAATGACACCACTTTGTGAAGCTATTATGAAAAGAAAAATCACTTCTGCGTCTTCTCTGTCAGTATAAATAAACAGAACTTCGTGCCAGTTTTTGTTCCATGTGAAAAGGCCAAGTAATTACAGACGTATTGCCTATAAATCAGGTCAACAGATCTGCCATCTGACAGTTTAAACAGCAAATTCCACCATAGTATTCTGCCCCGTTTCTCTAGCTCAAGTTTAAAAAACTATTCTAAAATGTTTTGTTATGTGACTAGGGTTGTCAGTGGTATCAAAAATCAGTACCCGATTGATACTAAAACTAGAATTGAAACTATATCTACTTATTTGAGCAGGTATGATACTAAAAAAGTTACATTCACAGGGCAGAAATGAACTTTTCCTAAATAGCTTTAGAATGATCTTGTATCAGAATAAAACTATAAAATCACATAAACTAGTGTAGGTCTACGCCCATGACCACTATGGAACCTACCTGGAGACGACTAAGTATTACGCAGATATAAGTCCACATGGGAATATCAACGAAAATACTATGATTTAATGCTGAAAATCACGTTCTATTGTATAAAAGTGTTATGTATTATCAGTGTGGTATTAGAATCGATATGGAGTCTATTCCTTTACATACATTAGCTCTACTTGAGTTAGCCTGTCTGTACTTCCGTGCTCTTAAATGGACTGTTTAGCGCAGCATGGTAAACTGGACAGGAGTAGTGTATGCAACCCTCACCTCTCCAAACCGCGCCATATTAGCGAAGAGACAGCAGGCTATTGAGAATGTTGGTAACAGCGAGCGAGAGAGGAGGAAATGGTGATAAATGACAGAGGAGGGAGTGGAGGATAGAGGAGAGGAGAGGATGAAGAGAGGGAAGGTGAGAGCTTGTTAACTGAGAGGAGGGAGAGAGGATCGGATGTATTTGGCAGACTTAAAAATGGAATTAGAGAGAGTGATGTTAAATTTTTATATTGATTATTATCTAAAATGTGCTAAAATGTGCCAGTAAATGTCATAGTTGTTTCAAAACGTTTAAAGTGGAACTAACACTGGACCGACTCTTTTGTTTTGTGTAGATGGTGTTTTATCATTATCTACTTCTAGTCATTTTTGGCAACTTTACTGCAAACTTGGTAAATTTGCAGATTTCTGGTCAAAACACACAGATATCTACGCTGCCTTCAGTGGCATCTGTAATTCCAGGTAGTTGGTGACATCACACAAAACTGCCCTGATTACAGCCAGGTGTTTCTGATCACAACACTTGGCTTGTTACAATTACACAGTCCCTATGTCGCTAAACCGCAAGACACTCAAATGAGAATTATAGTTTGAATACTAGTTTAAGTATCGATTAGTATCTGATTTGATACTTTTGACAACCCATCGTCAGGTCTTGAGCTAAGTTTGGTCGAGAGTAGTTGTTCACAAATGATTACCGACACTCGCACATGTTTCTCCTTAGCAATAAACAATGGTAAGATAGTTGAATGCCACTCAGAAAAAATTACACAGTGTAGCTTTAAAGGATAAAAAAAATGTGCTTAATATAATTTATTAAAGGTCCTATATTACATATCTATTACTGGTGCACTTCCCTGTATTATCCCATGACATCACAAGGAGAAAGAAGAGTGTGACGGAGCGTTTTTGCAGTTTGAGAGAAGAACTCACGCTTAAATCTGCAGGATTCGTGTGTTAAACATGTGTGAATGAACAAAACACAACTCAGGTGTGTGTTTGTGATGAGGAAACAACACGACAGCAGATGAAACATGTGCCTAAAATAGACCTTTTAACAAAACAATATATTTAGAGACGATATCACAATCCAGATTATTATAAAGCAGTAGTTATGTATTTAGTTAAGCTTTCTTGTGGAATTTCAGACATTTTGACAAACTTGGTCTGTGTACAACGCCCCCAAAACAGGAAGCTGTGGATTCCAATTAACAAAGCAATTTGCAATCTGTTGTTTTATTAATCAAGGAATCTCATTTGTGCAGTAATTACAGTTAACAAGTGTCCAATTTGACGCTGCTGTATTCGTGCTTGTATTATTAATGAAATGTGTTTAATATTAAAGAGGGAGAGAATTCATTTTGGCTCTGGGTCAGGTCAGTTCACAGGACATTCGTTTGGGGATTGTTCTTTCTCTTCACACATAACCACCATGACTTATAATGTGTTTTAATTCATCTCACAACTTGTGTTTTTTTACTTTCACTAACGAGCTTTAATCCTTAGTTGATGTAAATAGACCACAATGAGATCTGTAAAAAAGCAGCTCTTGAGGTCAAATAAATTGGCAGTTTAAAATGAACTAGTTTCTACAGGGGGTACTAACTAGCTAACACGTAACATTTAGATCACCATGTTACATTTTATTTTATTGTACGATAAAACAACAACATCTTAACAAGATTCACTTTTGTTTATGACGATCTGAGTCCCCCCACAACTGAACATTTGTTAATAGTTGAATAAAGTCCCATCTAACCTATTACAGCCTGCAACTGTGCAAATTTAGAGGGACTTATGGAAATAAACAGGTATGACACATTTCTTGTTACTTTCTATCTCCCTTAATTTGGCTCAGTTTTACGGTGATAACTTTAAATAGACAGAGTTTCTGAGAACAATGAAAACAAGCGATGTCTCCACTGAGTTTACGCGTTCCACGACAAAACTGTCATGAAATGAAGGTACAAGTGTGATGAGGAGAGAGGTGTTTTAATTCACACTAACAAGATCCTTCTTTAAGTTTAAAACACAACTAATTCTATAAAAAGTTTCCTCTCATAAAGAAAATGAATAAATAGGAGCACTTATATATATATATAATGTGCCTAATATACAGTAATTCTTTCCTTGGGTGCATCATTATAGCCGTTCTGCACAACCTACCACAGGTCACATGGGCGATCATACTACTGGGGAGCTGAAAGACGGGTTTTATGCAAAATCGACTTTTGGAGCTTTGTCAGCGACCATGTTATAACCGGTTTTACCGATCACAACATACCTGAAAATGTTTTATGTCATCCATGCATGTTTGAGTAATTTAGCAATCTCTCCTCATGCTAACATGACAATTGTTCAAAAAAATACAAAAGCATGATACAAAACATGGCACTAACAACTTCACCAACCTGATGTGATGTACAGTAGTTAAATTAGAGGGATTGCAGGCTAATGGTGATAGCACTCCTGAAGCGGGAGTGACTTCCCATGAGAGCAAGGGGAAGGGAAATTTAGAGCGTCAAAAACAAAACTTCAACTTAAACATGTTTAATACTTTTTTCAGTGATTATACATAGCATCTTCAAACCACTTAAAGGTAACATGAATTGATCTAAATGTTTGTTTAGCAATCAATGACTCCACCCTCAGTTTGGCACAGTGAGCTTATAATTCAACCTACAGTTTTGTTGATAACTTTTGAGTTATTCCGACATGGCTATTATGTTATATTTTGGCAATGAATC
>JAIEZT010000026.1:19715080-19767407 GCA_019594935.1 Periophthalmus modestus
CCCACTGCTGTCGTGATGCCTTTTTATGGATCACAAAATGTCACGTTTTTAAAACAGAGGGAGGACCCAGAAATGCAGGACTGCGCCTTGAAACTCCAAAATGTTCTTTAAATGTAAACTTTAAAGATCAGAATGGAACTAAAACACAAAAATCCGCAATGAGAACTTACACGACATGACACTAACGAGAACGACACACAGGTGAGACACATTAGGGCGGGGAGCCGGTGGATCTATTAAAAATTACTGGCTAGGGTATTGCTAGCTTAGAGTTGTTGCGTGTTAGACTAGTGGCCACTCATTGGTACTACAAACGAAAAAAATTCCTCCTCCCCAGAAAAGATTTGGTCATAGAACACAATGTTATCACAAACTGCCCGTGTTCGCTACACCTTTCGCAAAGGTCGAATCTTGTGGCGATTTTTACCTATTTTTCGGATTATTAACTTTTTCTCAGCTCAGAAACCGTCCGTCTCACGAGCATGGGAGAACAAAGTCTCATGGGGGGGTAGCTCAACTGCGCATAGTCCATGGGCGGGGCAGGACCGAATGCACCTAGCCGTTAAAGGTTAAACTCGCGACATGCGCCATTGAGGACGGCCGATTGACTTCAATGGGCAGCCATGTTTAACTCCCCGGAGCCTGGGCGGGGCAAGCAATCAGTACGACAGGAAGTAATACTCAAACACACACAGGGTTACAGAAATACCAAAATAAAACCATGTTGAGGTAATGAAATGCCTCAAGGAAAATGACCAACATGACAAGAAACTCCCTGAAGCATAATGATCCACTGATGTCATAGATTTATAACTATACAGCAGACACAAGCACAAAATGTCTGCTTCAACTAGAAGTCCTGTCGCGTATGCACTTTAAGAAGCTGTACTGTATGAGCCTGATCGGTCGAAACGCAAAGAACAAGACAAAATCAGGTTTAACGCTGTGTAAATGTCTGGAGCGAGGATACATCTTTAATTGCGTTCCCTTGTCACTAAAAAGTCGATAAGCGATTCAAAGAGAGCCAGAAATAAATATCTGCTTTCCTTCTGATGCTTCACTGCCCCTATTACGATGCAAAATCAATCTCCAGCCATAGTCCGCAGTACGCACAAATCCTCGGCCAATCGAACGTCCCGATTACATTGGCATTTGAGTGAAGACGCTCAGAAAAAATCCATAATTTGAAACTAGGAATGTGATCTGTATTTATGCCGTGTGTCACCTTACCTTTGTCCCAAACTTGACTGAAGACTTGTCATTGGGATTCAGCAAAGCGACCCCAAACGCCCGCAGCTTATTGACCGCACCAGTGGACAAAATATTAAGGACACAATTTCAGAAGTTGTAGGAGAGAAATATCAGACTTGTAGTGTTCAGTCAGTGAGGTAGCGCTAGCCAGTGGTGTTGTCCGTGGAAAGGACAAGTACAGCCCCTGGTTTATTTTGTCTGCCATTTTAAAGAGAAAATTGATACAAATCTTATACTGAATTGCAGAGACTTGAGGCTTGATAGTCCTGTCCTACCCTCTCGGCTTCTGAAAGTACAATTCTTTCCTTTTTTTTTTCCATAGACTTTTCAAATAAATTGTAACAGTTTAAAAGCCCATGTTATGCTGTTTCTTTATCACAAACACACCTAGGGTTGTTGTTTCATTCACACATGTTTAACACACAAACCCTGCATATTTAGGATCTTTTTTGACTTTTTGAGTTCTTTTCTCAGACAGAAAACACTCTGTTCCACCTTCTGTTGTCACATGGTAATACAGGAAATGCTCCACTGTGTTTTTAAACTCCCGACACCTTCACTAAACCATATGGATAATATTAGCTCTGGGATTGCAGATCTCTAACGAACGAAAGGTAACAGGTACAGTAGCTGAAAACTACCGCTTCGTGACATCACATGGTGGAACAGAGCAAAATGTAATTAGGAATACATTTCTGAAACTTAATAAACCATGAAGTTAGAAGGACAAAAATAATGGTGTCATAAACATAGCAGGTTATACACTGCCTTGCCAAAAAAAAAAAGTCGCCACCTGGATTTAACTAAGCAAATAGGTCCGAGCCTCCTCCAGTTGGTCAGGTCTAGGTTCAGCAACAGTCTGTGCTCAAAGAATGAGGTCAGCTGACTACCTGAATATACTGAATGACCAGGTTATTCCATCAATGGATTTCTTCTTCCCTGATGGCACCAGCATATTCCAAGACGACAATGCCAGGATTCGTCGGGCTCAAATTGTGAAAGAGTGGTTCAGGGAGCATGAGACATCATTTTCACACATGGAAGGTCCAGACCTTAACCCCATTGAGAATCTTTGGGATGGGCTGGAGAAGGTGGCCGGGCAATGTAGTTATAGTAATATTAATGCTTTACACCTGTGCATACTTGTCGAAGCCTCTCAAATCGCTACACTGTGGGCATTATTCATTCACTCCATACTCAGGGGTGGTGAGCTATTCCTGTAGCCTCAGCTGCTCTGGGGAAGACTCACAAAAGACAAGGCTGCCAAAATGTGCTTTCATACTCCAGGAAAGGTAGGTGAAGTGTCTTGCCAAAGGACACAACAACAGCACTTGGTCCAAATGGTTTCGTGTGCCCAGAAGGTTAAAGATCCCATATTACGCTGTGTTCTCTGTTGTTTCCTAATCAAAAATATACTTGGAGATATGTTTAGTTTCATTCACACATATATATTCCTACATATTTAGGCTGAGTTGTTCTCTCAAACCAGAAACACTACGATCCACCTTGTGATGTCATTGGAATCGCCAATCTCTACTGAAGACAAGGTAAAATGTAGCTTTTAACTTGAAAACTACTGCTTCATGACATCACAAGGTGGAACAGAGCATTTTAATCTTTGGAGATGTAGACAGACTAATAATAAAGGGTTACTGAAACATATCTGAATGAAACAATACAGAACTCTGAGCATATTTATGAGGAGATGACAACATTCAACTAACGGCTTAACGCTCACAAAAAAGTCAAGGCTTAATGTGGGTGGAAGTGTTGAGCTTTATTGTAACTGGATCTGAATGGGTTTGTGTCAAGCAAATAGAAAAGAGCTTATAGTTTCAGAATGAGATGAAGGATGGGAATCTGCTGCTAAGTTCTCACAATGCTGATCGCTTTCATGGTCAATTTCTCAGCCCTACATTTAAAAGAAAAAACGGGCAAAACATAACGGGTACAGATTCTAAAATGAATTACTTTTGTCTTTAGTGCAACACAAGCTCACTTATTGTATATGACCCACCATTCATATCTTTGTAGACGCATTCACGAAGAGGAATGCATGATCGATACTTTTTAGGATTGAACCAATTTCACATTATGGCTTAATCTATAATCCACATCATATAATGGAAGACAGGGCCTTCTTCTTTTATGGCAATGACGGCTGAGTGAAATCACGCCTCATTAAGAGTACAGTGGTATAAATAGAACAGTAGAGGAGCAGAAAGAGCCTGTTTTTCAGACACTGCATTTAGTCTGAATATTTTTATTATTATGAAGTAGTGAAATGAAAAGGCAGAAGAGAGAGAGAGAGCTGCGAATGAGCCACGGAGGATTGTCTCAGTGTTTAAGCCTGACTCATGTAAAATTGGTGATACAGTCTTTAGTCAATCTGGACATCAGCAGAGACCTTTTACACGACGATTTGTTTTGCAAGTCGAGGCCAAATGTTGTGCCGAAATTATTTTTGGGGCTTTGTACCCGCATTACCCTCAAATATACTTGTAGTGACAAAATTAAAAATGCCACAGTGGTATCTATGCTCCCGTCAAAAGCAGGATACAAAACAATACACTATGACTTCACAAACCCGGTGTGATGTGCCGTAGTTTTATTCGTGAAATGAGTTGTGATAGCTCTCTGAAGGGGGCGCTATCAAGAATGAAAACTGAAATTTATTTAACATGTTAATACATTGTTTTTGGCAAACTAAAAATGTTAGCTTGGCAATGCTTTATTTAGCCTTGATTTAAAATTAGCAACATATTGGCGCATTCCAGAGCGGAACAATGACAAGATGTTTGCACAGCGCTCTTCAAGCCAAATGGATGGAGCACATATTTTTGAATCAGCATGTGCCAGACTGTACCCCCCTCCTCACTGTTAAAAACAACATTTGTACAAGATTCACTTTCTCATTTCCACAGTAAACACGGCTCCTCTCAGGCTAAGATGGAGTGTCTGTACAGAGCCTGCGGTCTTTAAAGTACATATGACAGGTCTGACTACTCATTTTACTAAAGCATAGTTAGCATCATTATAAGATTTTTTTTTTAAATTTTCAATTTAAATAAGAGTTTACAATTTAACTGAAGTTTATAAAGTAATTATTTATTTAATAATGCATGTGGAAAACAATTTGTACAATGAGTCTTACATATTCATACTTTGCTACATGTTACAGGCCAAACCTCTAATGTGATACATACATATATATATCCTGGCCCTTACACTGTATAAAGAAGTGGACAAAGGGACTATGACGTCACCCATAGTGTTCGATGGCAAACAAATAAAGGCGATCAAGGCTAGCAATTATATCTTGCAGCTAATTTGCAAACCAGAGACCACACTTGGAAGTCCGAGTGAGTGTATCATAGAAACAAAAGAGCCAGTCTGGAGTGTGGGTGCTGTAGGTAACGCTCCACCTGCACTGCTGGTTTGGTAGGGAACGCATGCTTAGCAATACTGTCAATCAAACCTGTTATTAACACTATCACGAGCGAGTTTAATGTTCATATCTTGATTTAGAGAGGGTTTAATACGAGCATTTTATGGCCAAAATGACGATTCTGACAGCAGCGGTTACAGAAACAGGGGCAACGTTTTTTTAATAGAAAACCAGGAACCAGAGCTCAAAGGAACCACGCCGCGCCTATGCTAACTTCTATGCTAGCAGGTTGGCAACGTCCATCTATATACGAAGATTATGTTCAACACCTGTCTAAAATAGTGCACAATAGTTTATAATTTAACATCTAAAAATAATTTCAAACACCTTTAGTTTTATAACTCAGCACAACTTCCTGTATTTTTGTAACATTCTTCTTAACTTTTTCCACAAACTTCCACTTAACTGATATAAAAACTATGAAAAATATTTAACACAGGTACTAACATGAAAAACATGAAAACCCTTTTTAAAATACCTGCAGTTCATTTAACACGTGAGCCTACTTCTCCACAGAATGAACTGCCACAAACAGTCCTCACATACAAGTTATTACTGTTATTTGTCTACTCCAAGCAGAAACAGATGTCAAATCGCTCATATGCAAATTCCGCTGTGCAAAATCTACGAGCTGGAAGGGGTTTTAGTGTCATCCAAATTGCTTTCTGAAAAACTTAAATCAAGGCTTGGTTTGTGAAGCTGAATTTCACACATTTTTCTAAAAACAATAGATGCAATTAAGGCTGAATGATTTTGGCAAAGTATCTCATTTCGATTTTTGCTGACAAGTATTGTGATTAGATTTGCAACTTGCGTAAAATCATGATTGAGTTCACAGTGCATGTTTATAAAGGCCAAAGTTTCCCCTCACTTGCAGGGACCAGACTGATTATTCACTCTGATGAGTTAATAAGCGCTTTTCAGAACTTTCAGAGCCCAAGCAGAGTTTTGCCCATCACAGTAAAGTCAACAACAAATAATATTACTTTCTGATTCCCCAACAATAAAAACGCTTTACAATTAGATGCAAACAGCAAACAGCGGATCATTTTGAGCCTAATGTCGCATTCAGCCGCTACGGTAAAACCACGGGAAACACCTCTACTTGGACTCCTTGGCATGTGGGGGCAGATGCTTGAAACTCATTGACACACGGCAAATTTCTTCAAAAGTCAACTCTGGTGTTTGATGCTCAAACAAACCTTGTGAACATTCAAGATGCAAAATAACCCATATATTTAGTGATGTAAAAATTCATTTTAAATCTTCAACTGATTATAAAACTTCAGTTTGGTTCTAGTATATGTAGGCTACATTTAGTGTTATTCTGCCTCTTTGCGATCATATTTAAAGAGAATATAGGCCTAATAGTATTTTTGCATGACACTCTTTTCAGCAGACTAGCCTAATATTGAAGTAAGTGAGCGCTTAGCCTAAACGCGTGCTCATCACAGCAGTAATTAATAAGTGCAATATAAATTCTGACCATTAACACTATTCACAGCTCATTTACATATCAGTGTCGGGCCAGACACATGCACAGCCTATAGTCACAACAGTGACAGGCCTGTGAGAGCCAACAGACATGTTTACATTTATGTGGTAGCTCACATTAACGAAGTGCTAACCAATGCAAATAAAAGAAAAGTAGCCTGAAAACATTTGCAAGACTCACCACTTAGACAGAACCCTCTCAGAGTCTTCACAAATAAGATTCCTTTGAACCCTGAAACGATTGTCTGTAAAAAATAATACGTATGTAATAATATGTTGACAGCCCTCTGTCTCCTCCACACAAATAATCCTTTTGTTATTGCTGGTGTGATGTGTACAAAAGTGAACTTTTATTTTAGAGTTAATAGCTTAGTTCAAAGCATTTTAAATCCCACACTGCCTCTCAGTCACAGGCATGAATGGTCAGAGAGTGTACCGGTGTAAACAGGAGAACGTGACTCTGGGGCTGCATTCAGGTGCAGTACCGTGTCACAGACGCACAGACAGACTCCTCCGCACATATAAATATTAATGCATCACCACATATTAGGCCATGAATCTGTCTATGACATGCCCACGTGCTCTATTGGCCCATATCGGCTAGATTTTGGTCGACTGACGATATTTCTCCGTATCCATATCGGCCGATAATATCAGCCCTATTGTTAGTATCAGTTAGTATCTTTGTGTTGATTTTTGACAATCCAAGTAGTGCAGACCTGTCAGTTCAATACCCCCAAGCTGATCATTGATGATTTGAAATAATTAGATTACAATTTGATTAAAATGTCATTAGTTGCAACGCCCTGTAGACCCGAGTATATTGTCACAGTTGATTAAGCCTGTCACGTGATCACTTATGCATTAAATGTATACTTGTATTTGATTACCCCGTCTCATTTGATACACGACTGTCAGAATTTATTGTATTATAATATTGCGTAATTCTCCATCTGTGTGTTTTTCACTTAGGCATTGTGCTGCAGCAGATTCATTAGTGCTGTCATTCAAACATTCTGTTATCAGGAGACATGTAGCGCCACAGTCACACATGCTAATTACGTTTTCAACATTCGCTCAGAGTTTCTCTTCAGCATTATCTTTTAATGTTAATCGCTAATCTCATCAACGAAGTCTGCTTAATTAGCCATCATTGTCATATCTACCCAGTTGCCTAAAGTAATATTGTATCACTCATTATAAATTCAAGCATGAAAACTCTTTGCTCTTAGTTCTTCATCTTATATATACTGCAGCGATGTGGCGTTTGCGTTAAGAAGGGAAGGAAGAGCCTCCGACTCGCTCACAAACGGGTTGGATCTGGATCTCATTTATTAAAAGAACTGAATCTTTTTCTTTCTAATTTGTATGGCTTTTTATACTGATTAGCTCTGAACCGACACAAGAATCAGCACAGAAGCAGAGTAGGCAACACAAAGCTTTTTCTGCACAAAAAACATCTTTGACATCATATTAACAGTTTCAAAATGATTATTATTGTAGTGGGGTCCCAGCAGAGGAGCTGGAGGTGACGTGTTTTGGGGTGTGGGGGAAGTCTAGGAGTCCCTGCTTAGGCTGCTGCCCCCGCGACCCGCCCCAGTTAAGAGGAATAAAATAGATGGATTATTGTAGTGCAATGTTTTATTTCGATTATGCATAATTTGAAAGAGTAAACACACTCCCACTCTCACTTTGAACCATTTTAAAACACATTTATGCCTTGGTTGTTTCACTCTGTGATCATTTTTTTTAAAAATGAGAAAATTAGTTCTCACATTGGTTTTCTGTCATATAAATAGTGAAGGAGCCAATCTTTTGAACGGCTCTTTGAAAATGAAGATCCAAAAGATTCGGATCCCATAAAGAGCGAAAAGTCCCATGACTAGTGTAATGTCTGTAACTTTCATCCAATCACAGGCCTTTAACTTTGCCTTTTAAAAAAGTTTAAAATTAAGTTTTTTACTTTTAAAAAATGCTTTGCCATACATTTCTTATTATTGACAATATACGGGCACATTTCAAATTGTATAATAAGACCATTAAGAACTGACTTAGTTGGAACTACAATGGATGAGCTGATTTAGGCTGTTAAGCCCATAGCGTCGGATTCTATCACAACCAATAGATTTGCGGTTGTGGACTTTCCATTACCATATCTCTGCAACCAATGTGCATCATGTAAATTCAAACAGCATCTCAAAGCAGAGGCATGGGGCTCTTTAAATATGTTACTGTCATTACGGTAATGTGCTTATGTTGTCCACCAAGGTGCAGGTGCTGCCGGGATTCTCCCAGTCAATTATTTGATGCATCAAAGGAAAACTGGGATGGATATGTAAAATAGAGGGAGTTGTGTGTGAAAAAGGCAAACGTACACGCTGATACTTCCTTTAACATGATTTTTATGGCTAAAAAAAAAGAGAAAAGTCTAAGCAAACTATAATGGTCTATAATGTGCTCACCCTTAAAGGGTTAAATACGAGACTAATCAAGAGCCGCCTTTCCCCGAGTTCACTCTTGCAAGCATTAACAACAGGTTTGATTTACAGCGTAGCTAAGCACCTGCTCCCGGAAAAAAAACAGCTGTGGAGAGATTGGCTCTTTGGTTACTATGATCCTTGTGCTCACATTTCCAAATATGGAACTTAGCTCCAAATTACCCGTAATAACATCTAGCCTCAAGTGGCTTCATTTGGCTGGAGCCGTTCACTATGGGTGACATCACACTCCCTTAGTCCACTTCTTTAGACAGTCTATGGTCCCTCTTAAATAACATTACAATCACAACATAGCTAGCATTAGCCAAAGGTTTTTCAATTAGTCACCCTCATCTTCCTAAACAGGACCATGAGCACTTGCATTGATTAAAGGCTCCTGATAATGTGTTGTTTAAATCCATTTTGTATTATTTTTCTTGAGTTTAGAGCAGACATGGGCATGGGCTCGCCAAATGTGACCAAATTATATTAAAATAGGTAAGGGTCCAAGTTTTTCTGCCGTGCTTATTTAACTGAAATTTAATAAATTAATTATTAATCTAATTAATGCATGTGGAAAACAATTTGTACAATGAGCCTTGCATATTCATGCATTGCTACATGTTACAATCCAAATCTATATCTGATATATACAATACATTTTATATAAATTCTGGCCCGGCCCCTCTGCCCACTGTGGCCCGTGTGTCAAAAAGTTTGCCCACCCCTGATTTAGACAATCTAAAAGCTTATTTGGCAGTGTTTCCTAATATGTGGACTGTGTCACCATGGTAACTGGTGAACATCCCTCCACAGACATAGATCCAGCCCGCCCTCCCATTCAATCATTCAATACCCTCACTCCCTCAGTCATTTTCTGTCTTTCTAAATCTCTGTGGGTTGAAATAGCACCAAATTCCATATTTTTTCCAACTGTGTTCAGAAAACTTTTGCAGCCAACTTTTGGAGTAGTGTTTTGGTGCACCCAGCCCCATAGACCTGTCCATCATCGACAGACTGCAGAGGAGCAGAGAGGCTTCATATTGTTCTGAACAGATAACATCCCCTACCACAGACACAGGCAGCGACGACTGAGCGGGCTGTGCACAATGTGGCCCTGGTAAAACTAAATAATGAGGCAAGATTACGCTGCAAAAATGAATTCAAATGAGAAAATGAATTTCATTAGAGCAGTTTGGATGCTTTATATTAAAGCTGCATTGGGTAACTTTTCAGAAAGTCAATAAGTGCTGTGGAGTTGCATTTACACTGCTTAGTAGTGTTGTCACCATACTACAATGTCAAACTTGATTTTGGTACTGAGGGATAGAATTAATACCGATTCCTATAGTACAATGATAATAAACACTATTTATTTAGACAATAGAAACAAACATAAATAGTGTGAACCTTGAAAGGATGGACATTTCTCGGATGAACAAGCATCGATACAATGGCTCCTGCACATTTTGTTCAGCCCTGGACAAACGACGAGGTGGACACACAGGTACTCAAAAGTCTCTTCTGGAAATTTTCCACCCACTCCACCTCGGTGAAAGCTGGGACCATCACATCCCACCATTTTGTACTGCGCGGCATCGACCGAGCTCTCGGACTGGTACATGGTTCCACGAGCTGGAGTCCAGATCAACAGTGGCACAACTGTTGATCAGTGTTGATGCTCCCATAGAACCAGTGGATACTTGCAAGACCTGTCTCATGGCCAAAACCGGCCTGGGCATTTGTAATGGAAATTCTCCTCGACTGGAGGTGCCTCCCCCAACTGTTCCGTGCCAGGGTGGCCCCAAGCGAACCGTGCCAGGCGAAATGAGGTTATAATGGTCCATGGGTGTATATTAGTCCATGTGTCTTATATTTGTTCTGATAGAGCTCAAGGTCATTCTAAAACTATTCAGGAAAGGTTAATTTCTGTCCTGTGAATGTGACTTTTTTTTAGTATCAATACCTTCTGAAATAAGTATCTACTTTAAATACTAGTATAAATTGTATCTGATTTTTGATACTTGCAATATTCTTGACAAGCGTACTGCTTCTATAAAAACACCATTCTTTTTTACCAAAACAGATATGAGTTTTGTACCTAATTTTTACTGTCTTAAAAACATGAATAACAGAGCTAGTTCATTTAAACAGTCTATAGTGGCCCAAAATGAATCGTCACTTACCGTGTGCATTCTGAGCATCCTAATTATTCACTGTGATGACTGCTTATACAATATATCTGTATATTGTATATCACAAGACATATTTGGCTCAATACATGTGAAAATTGGGTAATGGCAGAAATGTGTGTGATGTCCCTGCAGCTAAATCAGGTTTTAAGTTTCACTCATAAATGGTGAGAAAATAGCCGTTTACTTTCCCTAACTTGGATTATAATAAGAAGCACCAGAGGAGAGAAAGTGAGGAGAAAAGATGAGGAGTTGCCGCTGGATCAGAGCGAGGGACCAGGGGGGGCGGGGGCAGACGGCGCCGCACACACAGAGGCAGGAGGAGGAGACTCTGGCAATAAACTCGACTGTTCCAGTGGTTATTTCTTTAGCGCGATTACTTGATGTGATACACGCCTAACACTTTCCGTTCATTATTTATTCATTCCACTCCCAGCACTCTGTCAGGCCATAAGTGCTATCGACCACAGATACGAAAACTCCCCAACACCAACCAGCTACGTTTATACTGTGAACTGCGTTGCTCAAAGACACATCAGCAGTACACACCGATCGGACTAGCTGGAATTCATCTGTAAACCTTTGAGTGTATGGGTGAACGAATGAGGTACTACTATTACATCTACTTTGATTAATACTTAGCAGGTGATATCATTAACATTCCCTGGGGGTGTGAGGCTAACCGGAAGCACTGCTCTGTCTGAAGCTCTATTGCAGTTAGACTTTGATCTGAGGTTTGTTTTAACACAATCTGACCATAAAAAACTGACTTAGCTGGAGCTACAACAGGGGAGCTGATTTGTGCTGTTAAACAAGTCCCTCTCGAATAACGTTACAGTCACGGGGTAGCTAGCATTAGCCCACAGACAGTTAGTCACTCTCACATTTTTGTTGAATATCAAGTGGGCCACGAATGCTCATATTGAACACAGACTCCTCAAAATGTGTTGTCTAAATCCATTTTGTATATTTTCTTGAGTTTGCAGAGAATCTACAAGACTGTGTTTGCTAATGTGTGCATCGTGTCACCATAGTAACCGCCGAGTCTTCCAAAGATATACATGTAGCGTGATGTCAGCGTGTGCAAAGTATCTATTTAATATTTTGAAATGAGTTTTTTTTTTTAGCATTTGAAAGATTAGATTTTTGTCTACGACTGTCAGTAGTTCAGAATAGGTCTCAGTCACGTTCTGGGAGTTGATGTCATGATTTCAGAAGCTGAATCTTATTATTATGTTATGAATCATTATTTTGTTTGGGAATGGCTCCACAAAACTTGCCATATTAATCTACTGGCTTCAAGTCCTTTCAACTGACAACAATCACAACTTTGGGACTGAATAATGACACCACTTTGTGAAAGCTATTATGAAAAGAAAAATCACTTCTGCGTCTTCTCTGTCAGTATAAATAAACAGAACTTCGTGCCAGTTTTTGTTCCATGTGAAAAGGCCAAGTAATTACAGACGTATTGCCTATAAATCAGGTCAACAGATCTGCCATCTGACAGTTAAACAGCAAATTCCACCATAGTATTCTGCCCCGTTTTCTAGCTCAAGTTTAAACTATTCTAAAATGTTTTGTTATGTGAACTAGGGTTGTCAGTGGTATCAAAAATCAGGTACCGATTGATACTAAAACTAGAATTGAAACTAGATACTTATTTGAGCAGGTATGATACTAAAAAAGTTACATTCACAGGGCAGAAATGAACTTTTCCTAAATAGCTTTAGAATGATCTTGTATCAGAATAACTATAAAATCACATAAACTAGTGTAGGTCTACGCCCATGGACCACTATGGAACCTACCTGGACGACTAAAGTATTACGCAGATATAAGTCCACATGGGAATATCAACGAAAATACTATGATTTAATGCTGAAAATCACGTTCTATTGTATAAATAAGTGTTATGTATTATCAGTGTGGTATTAGAATCGATATGGAGTCTATTCCTTTACATACATTAGCTCTACTTGAGTTAGCCTGTCTGTACTTCCGTGCTCTTAAATGGACTGTTTAGCGCAGCATGGTAAACTGGACAGGAGTAGGTGTATGCAACCCTCACCTCTCCAAACCGCGCCATATTAGCGAAGACAGCAGGCTATTGAGAATGTTGGTAACAGCGAGAGAGGAGGAAATGGTGATAAATGACAGAGGAGGGAGTGGAGGAGGAGGAGGAGGAGGGATGAAGAGAGGGAAGGTGAGAGCTTGTTAACTGAGAGGAGGGAGAGAGGATCGGATGTATTTGGCAAGACTTAAAAATGGAAATTAGAGAGAGTGATGTTAAATTTTTATATTGATTATTATCTAAAATGTGCTAAAATGTGCCAGTAAATGTCATAGTTGTTCAAAAACGTTTAAAGTGGAACTAAACACTGGACCGACTCTTTTGTTTTGTGTAGATGGTGTTTTATCATTATCTACTTCTAGTCATTTTTGGCAACTTTACTGCAAACTTGGTAAATTTGCAGATTTCTGGTCAAAAACACAGATATCTACGCTGCCTTCAGTGGCATCTGTAATTCCAGGTAGTTGGTGACATCACACAAAACTGCCCTGATTACAGCCAGGTGTTTCTGATCACAAACACTTGGCTTGTTACAATTACACAGTCCCTTATGTCGCTAAACCGCAAGACACTCAAATGAGAATATAGTTTGAATACTAGTTTAAGTATCGATTAGTATCTGATTTGATACTTTTGACAACCCATCGTCAGGTCTTGAGCTAAGTTTGGTCGAGAGTAGTTGTTCACAAATGATTACCGACACTCGCATGTTTCTCCTTAGCAATAAAACAATGGTAAGATAGTTGAATGCCACTCAGAAAAATTACACAGTGTAGCTTTAAGATAAAAAAAAATGTGCTTAATATAATTTATTAAAGGTCCTATATTACATATCTATTACTGGTGCACTTCCTGTATTATCCCATGACATCACAAGGAGAAAGAAGAGTGTGAAGGAGCGTTTTTGCAGTTTGAGAGAAGAACTCACGCTTAAATCTGCAGGATTCGTGTGTTTAACACATGTGTGAATGAAACAAAACACAACTCCAGGTGTGTTTGTGATGAGGAAACAACACGACAGCAGATGAAACATGTGCCTAAAATAGACCTTTTACAAACAATATATTTAGACGATATCACAATCCAGATTATTATAAAGCAGTAGTTATGTATTTAGTTAAGCTTTCTTGTGGAATTTCAGACATTTTGACAAACTTGGTCTGTGTACAACGCCCCAAAACAGGAAGCTGTGGATTCAAATTAAAAAGCAATTTGCAATTCTGTTGTTTTATTAATCAAGGAACTCATTTGTGGCAGTAATTACAGTTAACACAGTGTCCAATTTGACGCTGCTGTATTCGTGCTTGTATTATGTTAATGAAATGTGTTAAAATATTAAAGAGGGAGAGAATTCATTTTGGCTCTGGGTCAGGTCAGTTCACAGGGACATCGTTTGGGGATTGTCTTTCTCTTCACACATAAAACACAATACTTATCTGTTTTAAATTCATCTCACAACTTGTGTTTTTTTAATTTCACTAACGAGCTTTATCCTTAGTTGATGTAAATATACACAAATGAGATCTGTAAAAAAGCAGCTCTTGAGGTCAAAATAAATTGGCAGTTTAAATGAACTAGTTCTACAGGGGTACTAACTGCTAACACGTAACATTTAGATCACCATGTTACATTTTATTTTATTGTACGATAAAAAACAACAACATATTAACAAGATTCACTTTTGTTTTATGACCGATCTGAGTCCCACCCACAACTGAACATTTGTTAATAGTTGAATAAAGTCCATCTAACCTATTACAGCCTGCAACTGTGCAAATTTAGAGGGACTTATGGAAATAAAAGTATGACACATTTCTTGTTACTTTCTATCTCACCTTAATTTGGCTCAGTTTTACGGTGATAACTTTAAATAGACAGAGTTCTGAGAACAGATGAAAACAAGCGATGTCTCCACTGAGTTTAGCGTTCCAACAAAACTGTCATGAAATGAAGGTACAAGTGTGATGAGGAGAGGTGTTTTATTCACACTAACAAGAATCCTTCTTTAAAGTAAAACACAACTAATTCTAGAAAAAGTTTCTCTCATAAAGAAAATGAATAAATAGGAGCACTTATATATATTATATAATGTGCATAATATACAGTAATTATTTCCTTGGGGCATCATTATAGCCGTTCTGCACAACCTACCACAGGTCACATGGGATCATACTACTGGGGGATAGGAAAGACGGGTTTTATGCAAAATCGACTTTTGGAGCTTTGGAGCTACCATGTTATAAAGTTGTTACCTGATCAAAACATACCTGAAAATGTTTTATGTCATCCATGCATGTTTGAGTAATTTAGCAATCTCTCCTCATGCTACATGACAATTTTTCAAAAAAATACAAAAGCATGATACAAAACAATGCACTACAACTTCACAAACCTGATGTGATGTACAGTAGTTAAATTAGAGGGATGCAGGCTAATGGTGATAGCACTCTGAAGCGGGAGTGACTTCCCATGGAGAGCAAGGGGAAGGGAAATTTAGAGCGTCAAAAACAAAACTGAAACTTAAACATGTTAATACTTTGTTTTCAGTGATTATACAGCATCTTCAAACCACTTAAAGGTAACATGATGATCTAAAATGTTATGTGTTAGCAATCAAGTGTAGCACACCCTCATTTGGCACTGTGAGACTTATAATTCAAACATACAGTTTGTTGATAACTTTTAGGTAATTCCGAAATGGCTATTATGGTTATATTTTGGCAATGATCATAAGTTCTCTGGTTCAAGTCCTATCTACAAGATAGGGAGTATTTGTTGTAAAATGTGTCTCAGATAAAATGCCCCTGACCTGTGGGGTGCCCCAGGGGTCAATCCTGGGGCCCCTGTTGTTCAATCTCTACATGCTGCCTTTAGACCAGTTAATACGCAGCAACAATGTGTCCTACCACAACTATGCAGATGACACTCAGATCTATGTCTCACTGCAGCAGGTGAATATGGACCAGTGGATTCACTCTGCCACTGCATCCAACAGATCAGTGTGTGGATGCAACTTTCTCCAGCTAAACTCAGACAAGATTGAAGTCATAGTCTTTGGCCACAGAATGAAAGAGAAAGAGTCAGCAGTCACCTCCAGTCTCTCTCTCTAAAACCTTCAAATCAAGCTAGGGGTAATAATGGACTCGAACTTTAACAGCCACATCAAATCAATAACATCTGCAGCTTTTTACCATCTAAAAGTATTGGAAAAATCAAAGTCATACTGTCAAAACCAGACATGGAGAGACTTATCCATGCATTTGTCTACAGTGAGTTAGACTACTGAAACGACCTGCTCTCTGGTCTCTCCAAACGGGTCTTAAGACAGCTGCAGTACATCCAGAACACTGCTGCTCGGGTCCTGACTAGAACCAGGAAGTACGAGCACATAAGTCCTGTGCTCAGGTCTCTGCACTGGCTCCTGTGGCTCAGAGAATAGACTTTAAAGCAGCTCTGCTTGTGAACAAGTCTCTGCATGGCCTAGCACCAAAGAACATCTCCAACATGTTAGTGCCATATGAACCATCTCACACTCTGAGGACTTCAGGGACCAGCCTCCTGCTGGTGCCAGAGTCAGGACTAAACATGAGGAATCAGTGTTTCAGTTTTATGCAGCTAAAACCTGGAACAGTCTTCATGAAGATGTGAGACAGGGCTCTACTTTGAGAATGTTTAAATCCAGGCTCAAAACACTTCTGTTTAGTTGTGCATATGACTGAAAGGTTTTTATTCTGCACTCTTCACTTTTAATGTTAATTTTATGATCAAAATTTATGATTATTTATGCTTGAATTTGTTGGATTTTAACGTCTTTCTTATTCTGTAAAGCACTTTGAATTACTTTGTGTGCGAATTATACTACACAACTAAACTTGCCTTGCCTATTAAATTAGATTCCTGACAATTAAAAATGTCTCTGCTTTTAATAACTCTCTCTCATTGGACATGCAGGGATGGACTTGGGAAATTTCAGCTCACAGAAAATATATGCAACAAAACTCTGATGATTTTCAGTTTTTGTCAATTGTAACACACCCATAGATAGAGGTGGGTAGAGTAGCCAAAAATTGCACTCAAGAGTAAAGTTACTTTAAGGAGAAGTACAGAGAAGTACTACTCAAGTAAGAGTACGAGAGTAAGAGTAACTGTCTGGACATAACATCTGATTTACAATTAAAAATATATGTAATCTGAAGTACAAAACATTAAATAATGCACAAAATCTTAGACACAGTGGTAAGAGTAACCTCAAATTTACTCAAGTCTCAGTACTGTTACTTGAATAAAAATATTATTCAAGTAGGAGTAAAAGTATGCTGCTAGAAAAGTACTCTGAAAATACATGTTACTCAACTAGTCAACATGAGAAGTGGGAGATAAGTGGGATAGGAGCCAAAATGTGTGCGCGAGACAAGGACCAGAGGGTCACGTGGTCACAATCCTCCCCGCACGCAGCGCTTGTTGTCCGGTTACCTGGTGGTCTATGATCCCGCTGTATCCCTGGAGCACCGGGGCCAGCTCTTCCTCCTCCTCCTTTTCCTCTGTCTGTGGATGACTCTCGGGGTCGGTGTCCAGGCTCACTCGGGGCAGAGGAGCGCTCGTGGGCCGCCTCTGAACGCGCACGTGGGCCGATCGAATGCGCGTGGTGGCGGCTGCGGCGGCGGCGGTGGAGGTGTCGTTGACGTCCCGGTCTCGTGCGGCTCCGCTGAAGCTGCCGTTGTACACGAGGAAGAGGCTCGCGCACAGGAGCAGCACGAGGAGCACCGCGACCCCGTGACGCTGCGGACACAATCCCACACAGAGTCACGAGACGGGGACACGTTAGAGCTGCACAGTTTATACCTTTAAACTTAAGCGCAGAGAAAACACATTTATTTTTAGCAATTGACACAATTTAAAAGTAGGCTTAGCTATTTAGAGTTTATAATACCACCACTGAACCGTGAATTTAATCACTTAACAAGATGCCGATTGAACCAACAAAAGAGTAAAGCACGACACAATTATGGCATAAACATTTCAATGAAGTGTTAGCCTAAAGGTTAAACTCTATATATGCAACCTATAGTAGCATATTAAGCTAGTTTAAAATGTCACCAACTGCTATTAATGGGCTAATGCTCTGTCTCTCTCCTGGTGACCACCTCAAACTGTAAAAATATGGACAAGTTGTTGCATTTTTTGGACACGGAGAGATGGACTTTCACTTATATAGATATAAACAGTGTCAAAAATTATAACTATAACCAATATAAGGGTACGCTACTATTGCACAAGTCATGAAACAAACATTTCAATGACGAGTTAAAGGGTAAACTATATATATTCAACCGTTAGTAGCATGTTAAGCTAGTTTTAACTAATTTATAAGTCTAGCTAGGTAGTTACTTTTTAGTCTATTTTATTGAGAAAAAAACAGTATATGAAGCTAGTTTTACCACATTGAGAAGTCGAGCTAGGTAGTTACTTTTTAGTCTATTTTAATGAAAAAAAAATTGCATATTAAGCTGGTTTTAACAAATGTATAAGTCTAGCTAGGTAGTTACTTTTTAGTCTATTTTATTGGAAAAAAAAAAAAAAAACCCAGCATATTAAACTAGTTTTAACTAATTTAAAAGTCTGGCTAGGTAGTTACTATTTTGCCTATTTTATTGGAAAAACAGCATATTAAGCTAGTTTAAACACATTGAGAAGTCTAGCTAGGTAGTTACTTTTTAGTCTATTTTATTAAAAAAAAACCTCCAGATTGTTTCAAGCCCAGATGCCTAGACTACGGAGCGCGTAATCTAAGAATTCTCGCAACGCCTAAACAAAACGAGTATTTTACAGAAGATACTAGCCATCTTTCGGGTTTAAAACTTTCACTTGTTGCCGGATGCCTACATTAAACAAAGATTTTCAAAGTCCTGTCCTTGTTTTAGGGTATGACAAACTATTGTAAAGCTGTGAAAAGCGCTCGCCTATGTATAAAACCGACGTGTTGTTGGCCTATTATTCAAAGTAAGACAGAAACTTTTTACATGACAGGTTCATCTGACAGATAATCTCAACCACCATTTTTCACACCTGTACGTAATTGACAACAATAACCCCACACGGATAAATATATAAAAAATAGTTGTGAACGTGCACGTGTGTCGTATTTGTGTGAGAAAGTGTCAGCTCGAGCGCGTGCGGCTCCGTCTCGTCTCCCTCGTGCGGTTTAGATCCACGGCGCGCGCAGCTGGACGTCTATTGTTCACGTCGCGTACTAATCTTTTGATCCGGCAGAAAAGCGAATACGGCGCAGGGAGATAGAGACACTAACAATTGTGCAATTTAAAGCGAAACCAAGCGGTCTGTACAAGGCAAAAAAAAAAAAAAGCTTTAATTACCATGGGTGTCTTCATGTTTCGAAGCGCTGTACTCTTAAGTGCTAATAAGTCCACTGTTTGGTTTACTTTCAGCCATGGTCCAAGCGAGTCCCGGTCTAGTCCAAGTCCGAGTCCCGTGATGAGGAGTCTAGAGCCCGGACGAGTGCTACTGCTGCTGCCGCTGCTTGGATGTTTTCAAGACTCCGGCGCGGATGGTCCATGCAGCGGGAGGCAGGCAGGCAGGCGGCAGATGTGGAAGAGAGGGCTCCGCAGGGTCCTAACGCCGCACGGGTTTGTAGAGATGGAGAGAGGGGAGGAGAGGTGGAGGAGAGAGGAGAGATGGAGGAGAAGAGAGGACAAAGAGAGAGAGAAAGAAAGGAAAGGAGGAGGAGAGGAGAGAGTAGGGGAGAGGACAGACATAGAGAGAGAGCGGAGAAGGGTAGGAGAGAGTACGAGAAAGGACAGACAGAGAAAGAGAGAGGCAGAGGAGAGGACAGAGAGAGAGAGGAGAGGGGGAGGAGTGGAGAGAGTAGGGGAAAGGTCAGAGAGAGGGGAGAAGAGAGATGGAGGAGAAGGGAAGGAGAGGGGGAGGAGAGAGTAGGGGAAAGGACAGACAGAGGGAGAGGGGGAGGAGAGGACAGAGAGAGATAGGGGAGAGGTGGAGGAGAGGACAGAGAGGGAGGAGAGATTAGGGGAGAGGACAGACAGAGAGAGAGAGGGAGGAGAGGACAGAGAGAGAGATGGGAGAGGTGGAGGAGAGGACAGAGAGAAGGAGAGGAGGAGGAAAGAGAGAGAGAGAGGAGAGGGGGAGGAGAGGACAGAGAGAGATAGGGGAGAGGTGGAGGAGAGGACAGAGAGGGAGGAGAGATTAGGGGAGAGGACAGACAGAGAGAGGGAGGAGAGGACAGAGAGAGAGATGGGAGAGGTGGAGGAGAGGACAGAGAGAAGGAGAGGAAAGAGAGAGAGAGAGGAGAGGGGGAGGAGAGAGTAGGGGAGAGGACAGACATAGAGAGAGAGAGGAGGGGAGAGGACAGACAGAGAGAAGGGAGAGGTGGAGGAGAGGGGTAGGAGACAGAGGAGAGTGGAGGAGAGGACAGAGAGAGAGAGAAGAGAGAGTAGGGGAGAGGACAGACAGACGGAGAGAGGGGAGAGGACAGAGAGAGAGGAGAGTGGAGGAGAGGACAGAGGGGGGGGAGAGGAGAGAGACAGAGAGAGAGATGGAGGAGGGGGGAGGGAGAGAAAAAGTAGGAGGAGAGAGAGGACAGAGAGAAAGAGGAGCGATGAAGGAGAGGGGAGAGGACAGAGGGAGAGAGATGGAGGAGAGGAGAGAGTAGGGGAGAGGACAGACAACCGAGAAGAGATGGAGGAGAGGGGGAGGAGAGAGTAGGAGAGAGGACAGAGAGAGAGAGAGAAAGAGGAGAGATGAAGGAGAGGGGAGATGACAGAGAAATGGAGGAGAGAGTAGGGGGGAGGACAGACAGAGAGAAGAGAAATGGAGGAGAGGAAAGAGTAGGCAAAAGGACAGTCAGAGACGACTGGCGGAGGAGAAGAGAGAAGGGGAAAGGACACAGACCGAGAGAAAGGAGAGGGGGAGGAGAAAAGAGGAGGGGAAAGGACAGACAGAGAGAAAGGAGAGGGCAGAGAAAAGAGGAGGAGAGAGGAAAGAAGACAGGGGTGAGAGGAAGCAAAGGAAGAGGAGGGAGGGGAGAGAAGACAGTGAAGAGATGAGAGGAGGGAGAGAAGAGGATGAGAGGAGGGATGGAGGAGGAGCTGAGATGGAGGAGAAATTAAGGAAAGGAGGTAGGAGAGGAAGAGAGATGGTGGAGAGGAAAAGAGAAAGGGAGGACAGAGGGAGGAGGGAAAGGAGAGAGAGGGAATGAGAAATACATAGGAAAAAACAAGAGGGGAGAAGAGAGGAGAGGAGGGGAGAAAAGAGGAGAGGAAAGGTAGAGAAGGAGATTAAGAGAAAGAAGAGAGGGGGAAGAAGAAAGGAGGGAATGCGGAGGAGAAAGGAGAGGAGATACTGAGGGAGGAGAGAAGGATGAGAAGGAAGAAAGGGGGAGAGGAAGAGAGTTGAAGTTGAACGAGGAAGGAGAGGAGAGAGGGGGAAGAGTTGAGAGGGGAGATGGGAGAGGAGGGGAGAAGAGAAAATGAGAGCGGAGAAAAGAGGGAGGAGAGTGGTAATTAAAGGCAAGGTGGTACCTGGGAGAGGCAGATAAGAGCGCCATTTTTTAGAGTTACTTGTGCTGAGTAATGCTTTATTTAAATCTAAGCAGGATTAAAGTGAAGTACAGTGAATCTGGGCACAATGTGAAAAGGATTAAGGAGATATATTGTTGGAGCTATACCAGATTATCACAGCCACCAGACGCAAATCTGTGTTGATAATACTATGGTGAGGTTGGCACACATAAAACCTAAAGCATGTGGGTAGAGTAGCCAAAAGAATGTGCAAGTAAGAGTAATGTTACTTAAGAAGAGTACTACTGAAGAAAGAGTAACTTCCAAGAGTCACTGTCTGGACTTTGGACCAACTGCGAACTGTTTTAAATGAACTAGTTATTTTTTCTCATTTTTAGGACGGTAAAAATGAAGCACAGCCACTTTAAAGAGGCGGGATTTTATTTGTGTGGTGTTTTAACTGCTAACACAGACCATATTTAGACCACCGTGTCATCTTTTATTGTTTCGAAAATGCTACATTCAAAAACAACGTGTTAAAATGTGTCATAAGTTTTATTTGATTCTCTGAGTGCCCCCTCGCTCTGCTCTCCTCCTTCAGAGCGATACCACGACACGATCAGCCTGCATCCCGCGAATGAAACTACTGCACATCGCACTAGGTTTGTGAAGTCGTGCACAGTTTTGTATGATGTTTTTGTATATTTATGGAGAATACTGTACTGCTAAACGCAAGGAGGGTTCAAATAGGGCCCGGTAGAGATCGATAGATTACTCAAACATGCATGGATGTAAAAGTGTGGCGGAGGTGAATATAGATATATAGGTATGGTTTATTGTTTTGTGAATAAACAGTGAGAAAGTCCTAAACTGCACAAAATTGACTCTTGTGAGCTTTAAGTCGTGTTATACTGTTGTTGCCTCATCAAAAACATAGATGGAGTTGCGTTTTGTTTCATTGACACATGTTTGAGTAAGACTTTATTATTAGTCTGTCTACATCTCCAGAGCTCAAAATGCTCTGTTCCACCTTGTGATGTCATGTAGAGGTAGTTTTCAGATTAACAACTGCCTTTTACCTTTAGCAGATATTGGTAGTTCTAGGACAGTAATGATCCAAGTGATTCTAGTGAAGGTGTCTGGAGTTTTAAAACACAGTAGAGCACTTCCTGTATTAACATATCAACATTACCCTTAATACAGTGAGTTCTTGGGTCCAGCCAATAACACAAATCATCAGGTTCAACATTTGTGAATTTACTTTTTGCATATTCCATGGCAAAGTTCAATGTAATCAAAAGGGAAATCTGCCCCTTGCCCCCCATCTGGGAGTATGACATCATCACATTGTAATAGTGTTGTCACGATGCTAAAGTTTCGATTAGAATACTAAAGAATAGACCTGATACTCATTACTGATTCCGATACCACGATGATAATAAAAAAAACACTTGTAGTATTTTCTGTTATATTACCATGTGGTCTCTCTAAAGCTTTTCAGGAAAGGTACATTTCTGTCCTGTGAATGTGACTTTTTAGTACTGATACTTGTTTAAATTTTGTTTCGATACGTATTTTAGCATGGCTTAGTATCCGATTTTCGCTCCTTTAACAACCCTACATCCTAGAATCTAAAAACCAACAAAACTCCAGTTCCGTTGACTCCTCATTGACTCCTGTTCTGCACTAGACCTTTTAATACATGCCTGACCTGTTAATAACTGCAGAGCCAAATCCCAAGGCTCAGAGGGAGTACAGTAACAGTGTATTTAGATAATCCACATCAGGACAGAACCTGGAAACAGAGCTACTATACAGAGCCAGAGACAGGGATGGAAGCAGCTGTTATAATGTTACATCGAAGGTTCATGCAAATCATTTATATAGTAACAGCTAATTGGTTGGCAGTTGGTAGTGCAAATCCCAGGCTGCTCCCAACCATAGAGATGGACATAGTTCGCCAGCTAGCCCGCCACGTTCCAAATAGGAAGTGAGCATGGGTACGAAGTGGTTCCATCAAGGCCTGGTTCCAAATCACTTTCTATTGAAAAACATCGCCCCTCTCCCCCTGAAACTGCTGCTGCCAGGCTCATCATTCTACCCTTAAAATGTTCGCATTAACTCACTTTACATAATCCAGGTGTTTTTACTTCACGTTTTTGTCCACAAATCAAGATCAAGTGCCTTCTGCCCCCAAAGCAACAGTGTGAGAAGGGGCAAATACTTTCAACAATCCCGCGCCTGATCGCACAGTCTGATCTCCAAATATGGATCTTGGCCCCAGATTAGCCTCGCTGCTAGCCTCGACGGGTTTCATTTGGCTGGAGCAGAACACTATGGGTGACATTACACTCCCTCAGTCCACTACTCAGTCTGTGGCCCTGATGTAAGCATCAAGAGCTGAGTGGTCGTGCAGATTAGTGATCTTATTCCAGCTCTCACAGATTACAAATATAATGCCGTCTATTTAATAATGGGGGTATTTTACTTCTATGGGGTATGGACTGCTAACACATGACATTATTAGATCACCACGTGTAGCGGCCTTAAGTACGTGCCGATTTGAGAGGAGTCCGGGTCCAGTACCTCGATCTGACGCGTTGCTATTTGGAAAAATGTAATGACTCACGAAGTGCGTTTTTCTGGTGGTTTAATCAGTTGGTTCAAACAGTGTCTAAGCAGGTTACACATACAGAGATGTTGAGTTGTAGGCCTACACAAAAAAATGGTATGGTAACAAGCTAAAAAAAACAAAGCGGTCAACAAAAATACAGCTACCTGGTGCATCCCTCTCCACCTCCTGACAGCAGGAAACCCGGTGCCTTTGAACATCCCGGCATGTCACCCTGCCCACATAAACCCCCACCCCTTAAGCATTACCATGGCAACCAAAACACCCATATGGCTACACCATGTTATCTTTTTATTATTTTGAAAATGTTATATTTGCTGAAAACAATGCACTAACATGTTTCTAACTCCACGCTCCCTTTGCTCTTTGTGCTAAGTTGCTCATCCTTCAGACAGATCACAGCACAATCGGCGTGCATCCCGTTAATGAACCTACTGCACATCACATCAGGTTTGTGAAGTTATAGTGTATTGTTTTGCATCATGCTCTTGCCATGCTGGATTATGGGTGACGCCTAAAACCTCTTCAGGCATGTTTTTGATGAGGGAACATAACAAGGAAGAAAGCTGAAAAAAGTTGATTTCTCATAATATCCCCTCTTTAAGATGTGAAGCTGTGTTTATTTATTTATTACTCTTTTGCTTTCTCCCACCTTCACACGTCTTTCTACTGACAGAATACAGCTTTACATGCATTATTGAACTTGAGTACTGTCCCTGGAGACTTTAGCTCCCCCCCCCCTCCGCCGCCCGTGGATGTGTGTCTGCTCAGAACAAAAGTGAGAGTGGCCCTCGTGGGAGAGAGGAGGTACTAATCCAACGTTAGCTCTACAGACGTTAGCCACATGGGAATTCTGCCTGATAACAGAGCGCGGGGTCCAAATACCTAGCACAAAAACAACAACAAGCACTTCCCAGGCGTCGATGCGATGGCCCCTTTGAAGTGCGCACTCGTTTAAGGGCACTGAAAGGGCAGCAGACATCTGGAAATTCATAAAGTGCACATAAAGGAAAAGCAGGAATACGATTTGGAATAGTGATAATGTATAAATGGCTGTAGATTATGTAAATGTTGGTGCTTGGATCCCAAGTTCAATATAAAAAGCTATTAGATTTGTCCAACATATATCACCAGAAAAAGTGTGGACACACTTTTTCATTTTTGTTTTTCCTTTACTTCCATGATTATTAACATTGTAGATTCTCACTGAAGGCATCAAAATTATGAATGAACACAATAAGGATGTAGTAACTACAAAAATAAACTTGATGATGATTACGCTTGATTTAAAGGCGAAGCTTTAAACCATGTTATAATGCCGTTACATCCTCAAAAACATACCCAGAGTTGTGTTTTGTTTCATTCACACATTTAAGTAACCTTTTATTATTCCTATTCCTACATCTCCAAAGCTCAAAATGCCCTGATCCATCTTGTGATGTCATGAAGCAATAGTTTTCAAGTTAACAGCTGCCTTTGACCTTTAGTTCAATAGAGACTGATAATTCCAGGGCTGAAATGATCCAACTGTTTCGAGTGAAGGTGTGTGGTGTTTAAAAACACGGTGGAGCACTTCCTGTATTACTACATGACATCACAAGGTGGAACAGAGTGTTTTCCGTTTGAGAGAAGAACTGCGAACTGTGTGAATGAAACTAAACACAACTCCATGTTGGGTCTATTTCAATTTATCCAACCACCCCACAAATTCTGCATGTGAACAATCACTGGTGGAAAGAGTACTGCAAATTTATACTCAAGTAAAAGTACCGTTACATGGCTAATAATGTACTCAATTACAAGTAATGCTGCCAAGTCTGCATGAAAAATACTACTCAGAGTACTAGGTAGGTAGGTACTTTTTTAACACAATTTTAGAAGCATTTTACATCACACTTTTATACAAAACTTGATAATTCAAAAAGTGTAAAACTGAAGTCGTTTTAACCACTACTCCGTGTGGGTATAGAGAGGAGCAGAGACAGACGTGAACTGGTACAGTACTTAGAACTGGTGCAGTACTCTGGTTTAAAATACAACTAATTACAATTACATGGTTAGAATTATACTCAAGTACAAGTACAGGTTTAAAAATCCTCTCAAAAAAGTACAATCACCCCAAAAATGTACTCAATTACAGTAATATGAGTATTTGTCATCAGTACTTTCCACTCCTATTAACAATGATGTTTCTGCCTCCATCACAGTTAAACACTAAACCCTTGTAAAATTTGATATAATCATTTGAAGACCCATTAAAAGCTTATATTAGTACAAATATGCATTCCACCCAGTCTGGACATGTTTATGCGTTTAATATTTCAAAGCTATTTAAAATGTCTGCCACAGTAAACTCAATGTGATATTTATGTAATATGCCGTAAAGCAGGAGCAGCTCTGAACAGTAATAGTGGTTTATGTCCCAATTCCCACTGGACCAGGACTAAAAGTGCACTCACAGTCCAACCAACAGCACTTCATAAATGAAACAGGATAAAACATGTGCACAAATAGCCTTATGGACCATATATATATACAGGGCGTTTGGGTTCAGCAGATGTGAAAAGGAATGCATTATATTTAACACTGAGGATAAATAATACAACAACTTCAATTGAATCAAAATCAGTGCAGACCGTGTGGGTGGAGGGTTTGGTGTGGAGCCTGTGGATAGTAGGGTCAAATGTGTGCCATGTGAATTTGCTTTTTTAAGGTTAAGTTATACTTTGTTTTTCCTGTAGGGAAATTTGTCCTCTGCATCTGACACATCCTTCAATGCCTCTGGGGCAACCTGTCAGAAGCAGTGGGACTCATCTCCAGATCTTGGTCAGGACTAGGGATGTGCTGATCCAGCTTTTTCAGGTCCGATACCAATATTGATACTTGTGGCTTTTGATCCAATGTCAACTGATACCAGTGTAGGAACTGAAAAAGGCATTTTATTTCTATCAAAATTGTGCTACAAAATTGATCCAGTGGTGTTATTTATCGAGCAAGTAACTGTTGAACAGCTTTGTATGAATACAGTTTCAAACATTATGACACGTTTTAGATCATTAGCCAGTAATGAGTCTTATTACATCCAATAAGAAACCCAGGATACTGACTGAACTGATATCATGGAACCGATGCCTGATCTAGCTAACTTTTCAGTATCAGTGCTGACATTCGATACCAGTATCGGTTCATCCTTAATCAGTACTAAAATGTCTCTCAGAGTGTCATGTGTGGCTCTCTGAATAGAGTTCTTCACAGTCTGGAACGGCTCTCACTTCCAGCGATTGGAACCAACGACTGGAGCTTTCAAACAAATACTTCATGATGGGCTGAAGTGTTACAACAGAACAATCTGAGTAATCAAACTTTAGTTAAATCCATTTGAGAGAAAAGCACAGATGTCTTACCCATCCACAAATGCACAAAGCATTTCCTCTGTACATTTTTCACCACTAAAACTGTCTGTGTTTTTGCTAAAAAAAAAAAAATAATAAAAAATAAGCCCAGGTATGTTTTTTCAGTGTCGCCATGTTCATTTGGCGCTGGCTTTCACATAAACCTCAGCGCTGCCCTGTGATTGGTCAGTAACAATCACATAGAAATGATTTAGCTGGAGATGAACAAGACGGATTGTTAAGAGTTTATGAGCTCACAAAAACTGTAAGAATTCGTGTTCCTGGCAAGGCTAAGTCAGGACTAGATTAGCTGCCTTTCCACATGAAACAAAAATTGTCACAAAGTTCCATGCTTCACTGTAAATCTCCCATTGAGTTATACAGAGCGCTGCCCTACATCTGAAATTATGACATTAAATTGTAGAAAGTGGTGGACCTAACCTTATCTCTCAGATGTGTCTGTGTGGATTGCTTTCATTTAGTGTAGAAAAGCTCAAATGAAACACGTGTTAATGATTGAGAATTAGTCTTAATGAATTCCCATACAACCCTATAGCTCCCTGCTGCCTTACACATGTTTTACACTAATGATGAGAGCATGAATATTTAACATCAAAGGTCCTATATTACACAACTTTGACTCTTGAGAGCTTTAAGCCATATCATAATGTTATTACCTCCTCAAAAACATACCTGGAGTTGTGTTTTGTTTCATGCACACATTGATTAACCCTTTATTATCCATCTGTCTACATCTACAAAGCTCAAAATGCTCTGTTCCACCTTGTGATGTCATGAAGAGGTAGTTTTCAAGTTAATAGCTACCTTTTTTTTGTTAGGTCAGTAACGATATGCAATTCCACAGTGGATCACTTCCTATATTACCACATGACATCACAAGGTGGTGGCGGTGTTTTCCGTTTGAGAGAAGAACTCAGCCTAAATATGCAGGATTTGTGTGTTAAATATGTGTGAATAAAACAAAACACAACTCCAGGTCTGATTTAATGAGGAAACAACATTATAACATAGATCAGAAAATAGCGTAATATGAGCCCTTTAAACACGAGCTGGAGATGGGATAAAAGCTCTCTCCATCGCTGACTATGTGCGAATAAAACAGAAATAACAGCCCATTTTTGTGTTCAAGTCACTTCTAATTCAGCCAAAGGAGCATTTACTCAAATAAAAGTGATTGTGATCTCTGGAGGATGCAAGGGCACTGTGCGGTAAATAACAAATAAGAACTCGTTTAGTGAAGATAAAGTCCACAATCACTGGACAAAATGCTGCGTACCACCCAATGGAATATGGAAAACTATTCATATTTTTTGCAGGGACATCACACTGGGGGGTTTCTGTATGTATGACTATGGAGGAATGTTCAGCAATTACTATGGTGACACAATGCACACATTAGCAAACACAGTCTGATAAGTTTTTAGATAAAGTGAAATACATGGATTTGCACAACACGATTTCAGGAGTTTGTGATCAATACGAGACAAAAAAGTGACAGAAAAAACTGTTGGCTAATGCTAGCTAGCTTGTGACTGTAATGATATTAGAGAGGGACTTGTTTAACAGTACAAATCAGCTCACCCGTTGTAGTTCCTGCTAAGAAGGTACTTTATGGTTACATTGGGTTAAAACAAAGCTCAAATTAAAGTCTAGCTTGAGAAACAAGAGCTTCAGACAGAGCAGTGCCTCTAGTTAGCTTCACACCCCCAGGGAATGTTGATGACATCAGCTTCAAAGTATCAATTAGTTGGAACGTTAGGATAGAAAAATGTCTAATTCGTCATCAGCTTGTCTTGTCTTGAGATTTTAGTGCTTTTGCCTGAAATGTTCGTCAGAATGGCCTTAAACTCCTGTTTTAGGTTTATGGCCGACACCAGACACAAGGAGAACGTGCTAATTCTAATTTTGGCCACAACTGTTTACTTCAGCCCAATTTTCCTGGCACTGTGTTTCCAGACAAATGTTTGTACAATGACAAGGATCCACACACAGGGTTCAACTGAGCATGGAACTGCCAGCTGCTGCTCCCACTACTATTGCTACTGCTGCTACTGCTACTACTGTTACTACTACTGCTACTGCTACTTCTACTGCTAGTACCACTGCTACGACTGCTGCTACGACTGCTGCTGCTACTGCTGCTAGTGCTACTACTGCGGCTACTACTGCTACTACTACTGCTAGTACTACTGCTACGACTGCTGCTACTACTGCTAGTGCTGCTGCTACTGTTACGACTGCTGCTACTACTGCTACTGCTGCTGCCACTACTACTGTTACTGCTGCTGCTGCTGCTACTGCTACTATTGCTGCTACTACTGCTGCTGCTGCTACTTCTGCTACTGCTACTGCTGCTACTTCTGCTACTGCTACTGCTGCTGCTACTACTATTGCTGCTACTGCTACTGCTGCTACTACTATCACTGCTACTGCTACTACTACTGCTACTGCTGCTACTGCTGCTACTACTGCTGCTGCTGCTACTGCTAGCATCATATTATTACCTTCACAGATGTACTATCACTTTTAGAATGATTGCTGTTGTTTTTTATTTTAGATTGAATTAATGATTCAATCTAATCTAAAGCAAAAAAGATCAAAATGACTTGAAATGACTGAAGATGTAAAATAAATTACCATTCTTAACCGTTTTATCAAGAGTACATTTATTTAGTATTATGACCTACACCAGTGACGTGCGGTGAGGTTCATGTCTGTGAGGCACTGATGTCGTCACAATCAGATTCAAACATATAAAAACCAGGTGTCGGTACATTTGGCCCCGGGTCAGTTTCTCTCCCAGTGACTTGGGGCCAGAATAAAAAAATGTCAAAATAAAAGTTCCAAAGTCCGTATGAAATAGCTCTAATAGTATGAAATAAAAAGCAAGCTGGTTTTGTATTGTTTTTTTTCCTTATCCTTAAAAAAGTGAACGGATTGCTAAAGTTGACTTGCTAACTCTAAATTGTAGTTTGCTGTCACTATTCTTCGGCCCCTATTCTGCAGGACTTACAAGAATCCCTGGGCTCACGAGCGCCCCCTAACATGAGGCAGGGTAACTACGTGCCTCACCCGGTGCCTTTTCACAGCCGCAGCAGCGTCACTGCTGAGCTACAGCACAGTCAGTCCATGTGAGGCACGAACGGCTGGTGCCTCACCACACGTCTTTTCTCCGTATTTCAACGGTAAACGTAAAAAATCAGCGATTTTGAGTAGAAAAAAATAATAAAATTGCAAAGTTAAATAGAGAATAACTTCATAGTACAAATCATTGTGCTATCCACTCAGCCCTCGGGGTGGCACTGCACATCGCATCAGGTTTGTGAAGTTGTAGTGTATTGTTTTGTATCATGCTTTTGTATATTTATGAAAAACTGACGTGTGGGAGAATGGGTGCAGGCTTGTGAGTTGAGCTTTGGACAACCTTGTACTTCTAACTGTGACGAGGGTTCGAATAGGACCCAGGAGAGATCGTTAAACTACTCAGACATACATGGGTGACATCTAAAACCTTTTCAGCCATGTTTTTAATGAGGGAATATCGTTGTAACAAGCTTCAAAGAGTCAATTTGATATAAAACCCCCTATTTAAAGTTTACATCTCTTTAGTCTTCGGTTTAGCATTAGCCGTGTTGTTTAATGTGTTCATTCAGCTGGAAAACTCTGAGGTTAAATTTCGGCCACTACCCCGTTCTTAGGATTTTGGCCTAAATCCAGTCTGTCTGTTTTGGTTTCTTCAACTGCTTCACTGATTGTCAGTTTATGCTATTTCATGGCAATTTTCCTCCAAATCGTTTCTGCTCTATGTAGTCTCTCGCAACGGCAATGTTTCCTTTTTTAAACATTAATTTAAACTATTTGCACCTCTTCAGCAGCTGAAAAGATGTGTATATAATAAGCCTGGCCCTTTCTCCTCTCCACAGGTAGTCTTGGTCTTTGCTCTGGCTCAGTCACCCTGAAGCCTCACACTTGTGCTCTGTGGAGCGGCGCTGTGCTGGTCAGTTTGGTCTGCGTGGTGCTCTACGCTTCCCCTCTGCTCTGGACCTGTTACCATGACACCAAATCCTGCAGTATATAAAATTCTATCTAATATCCAGCAACAATTTAAGCACAAGAAACAGAGTTTTTTAGAAGTTTTTTTTTTTTAGAAGTTTAACCATTATTTTAACAAAATTAGTGGGTTGTCTATAATGGTAACTGTTGTGCAAGTCTTTGGTCTTGCTAACATTATTGTTGCTAGGTAACAGTTATGTATGTCACGTCTGCTGCCTGTATTCAACCAGGAAAATTACCATAATTAAAAAAAAAACAAAAAAACTAGGCAAGTTTTAAGATTGTCTGAAAATGAATTTAAAGAGCACATTTTCAGGAGCCTGTTATCAGTATGAGTGTTCATGGTCCTGTTGAGCTGTTTAATTTTCAACAAACACAGAGTATCTAACTGTCCGCTAATGCTAGCTAGCTTTTGACTGTAATTTTATGTGTGCGAGACTTGTTTAACAGCACAAATCAGCTATCCTGTTGAAGTAGTTAAGTCAGTTCTTTATGACCAGATTGTGTTAAAACAAAGCTCAGATTCAAGTATGACAGAGCTTCAGACAGAGCAGTGCCTTCGGTTAGCTTCAAACCCCAAGGGAATGTTGATGACATCAGCTGCAAAGTAACAATACACCGCTAATATACAGAGATTAATTATGGTAACTGACTGAAGGATATGATAATACAGGTGACTACATGGGCAGCTGGTTGACAGAGTGATATTTTGATTAGGGTCAGTTATGAAGCAGCTTATGATTTGCCTTGGATCTACAATGCAGATTTCTTTTATACTTTATGAAGATGTGAGTCTGGTCACTGGTGAAGCTCCCCGTTTTCAGATCGATGTGATTGACATGTGGATTAGCCAATCAGGGACACACATCGTCCGGCAAAATAAATCAAAAATCAATATCAAAATAAATATTCCTGCTAATGAGGAAAAAAAGATCTAGTGGCCACTCCAGGTACTGCAGCTCCCAGGAGTTTGAGCCCAGAAAGAATTCTTCCATAGACTAAAATGCATCTTTTGTGAATTTAAACAGCCTGTGTTCGATTGACAGGACATCCACAGCTTTCACAAAGGTTGGATTTTTAATGGATTCTTCTGTATTTTCACATCATGGACATTTAAACATTAGCTTTGTAAGATTTAGCCTAGCCCACGCTATCTTCGCTCTAGCAGCTTTCTCTCTGGTTGGTCAGAACTGATCACATGGCGTGTTTTTGATGCCACACGGGCTGGGAGGTGCTAGGCCAGTATTCAGGAAGTAAGGCAGAAGAATTAAAATTTTGTTATTTTTTTGCATTTCGCGCCAATAAGGACAAACGTATTGAAAACAATACGGCACCATCTTTGGTTCATCTTCCAGATCGTATTATACTTCCATGCTCTGTTCACACTTAACATAACACATACGTCTATGACAATGGAACGTAACCATCTCGTGTAACCTGGAGACCAAGCTCATAACCAAGTAACCAAGGAAACCAGGCTGTCACACTGGCAGTTTCCTGGATGTACTCACACATAAGCTTTTCCTACATATTCCCGGCAATTTATCCTGGAAATTCCTAGATCAGAAATATAAGGAAATCAGTTCTGCAGGTAAATTCCTAGGTCTGGCTGCATGTGTGAATGGAATTTACAGCTGAAAACTACCTCAAGGAAACAGAGCAATGTTTTTGTTAAAGGTGAATGTTCCAAAGAATGGCATTAATGCAGTGAACGTTTATAGTTTAAGTAGACACTATTGGCCTCTCTAACTATATAATATTAGTTCTGATCGAGAAGCGTCGGTACAAATTTGTCCTGCTAATCGAACAATGCGTCTAGACTTAAAACTTTTGTACTTGTCCCAGCCCTTTCAGTTTGGTTGAAAAGACTTTAGAAATACAAGTTTATTCTAGCTGATAGATTTAAATGCAACAATAACCTCACCACAGACACCACTTCAACATTCATTTGGAGCTAAGTGGTTGTGTTTATTGCACTGACAAACTTAGAAAAACATCAAGATTTACTGCAGGATGAAGCTAACTTGAAGCCCTGCTCTGTCTGAGGCTCTGTTACTCACGTTAGACTTTAATCTGAGCTTTTTTTCAACACAAATTGACCAGAAAGAGCAGACTTGACCGGAAATACAACAGATGCGCTGATTTATGCTGTTAAACAAGTGCCTCTCAAATAACACTACACTCATAAGCGAACTAGCAGTTTTAATAGTATTTCAGTTTGTCACTCTCACTGTTTTTGTGGAAAAGCAAACACATAAATGGGACCATAAATTCTTTTTTTGTCTGGAGTTTTAAAGCGCACTCTTACTTCTTTGGCAGCGTTTGTTAATGTGTCACCATGTAACTGCTGGCCATTCTGCCATAGACATACAAGAAGAACCCCTACAGCACGATGAAAGAAAATGTCCCCAAAAAATAAATAAATACAAATATTTCTAAACAAGTATATGCAGAAGATGTCCTTTCATTTTGGCCACTCAGTCCAATTATCTCCCACCGGCTTTGGTGTGGACAACAGAGCGAAGCACTATTGAGAGGAGGAGGGGTGCGATACATGAAATGTTGCTTTTTATTTGTAAAAACAACTATTAAATTAAAGCCGCAAGCGGCGATGATGGCCCTCGCCACGGCGCGACCGCCTCCCCTCGCGACCGCCGGGGGCCAGCCACCGCCTCCACGCAGCATTCCCCCTGCCCGGCCACCCCCCGGCCGCACCCCCCCCTCGCCCCCCCCCACACACTGTTTCCATAGTGCAGTGTGATCATTGCATTAAACTGGTGGAGTCTGTGACTTAGAACCATCAAAATCGTGCATAATACAGGTATAGTGTCATTGACTTTTTGGTTTGGTTTTGGGCCTACAATTATCTCCCCAAGTTTCATACCAATCGCACAAAGTTGAGTGTTGTAATTATATTATAGGGGGCGCTATAGAGTCCACTGGTCACGTGCTCATTACTCTGCTGTATTCAAAGTTTTATTCTACATCAGTAGGTAGAGTTTAATGTCTTTAGACTGATCCATGTGTCTCTGAGCGGGAATCAAAGAAACAGGAAACGAAGGCGTTTTTCGATGGCGGCTTGCGGGCGAACGACACGAAATTATTGCAAACGATCGGATAAGAAATGAAACCCCGTGTGTCCAGATGTGACATGTGAAATCTGACCTGTTTTGAAGCAAAAACGTGGGAGTTGTATCATTTGCCCTGGTCGTGAGAGGACATCGAAAAAACAGGAAAAGAAGGCGTGTTTCGACGGCGGCGTGGGGGCGAATGACACGAAATTATTGCAAACGATCGGATAAGAAATGAAACCCCATGTGTCCAGATGTGACATGTGAAATCTGACCTGTTTTGGAGTAAAAATCTGGGAGTTGTATCATTTTGAAAACAAGCGGCGAAAGAGATGGCGAATTTCTTATTCAATATGGCAGCCTTATTATGAATCAAAAGACAGCGTGGCCATTCATTGTTGAAGTTTTATCAAGGAGCTTTATAATCCATGACATTCATGGCCAAATGACACATGTTTGATGTTAATTGGAGCGATTCAGACCAATGTCCCTGTGAGTCAGACATTTTTAAATGATTATTTTTTGGGAGTCTGTGCGCCCCTGCTGGCCAACCGTGAGAAATAACCCATGCTTGTAATATAATTTTTTGCTTCTTCTGAGGTGTCCAATGTACTTTTCAAATGTGGTATGAATCCGATCAAATTTATGTGTCACGTCTATGGTAGGGGGCGCTAGAGGGTTCATTTTGATTACACTTTATATTGCATTTGATTCAGGGCCAAATGAAACATATTTGACTGAAATTTGAGATGTCTCGGGCAAAGCCCGTGTGAGTAATAGATTTTTAAATGTTTTTTGTTGGAGTATTTGCGCCCCTGCTGGCCAATTGTAAGAAATAGCCTATACCCGTAATATAATTTTTTGCTCCTTTTCGTGCCCTAAATTTATTCCCTAAATTTGGTATGAATCCAATAATATTGATGTGTCATGTCTATGGTAGGGGGCGCTAGAGTGTTCATTTTGATTAGACTTTATAGTGCATTTGATTCAGGGCCAAATGAAACATATGTGACTTAAATTTGAGATGTGTCGGGCAAAGCCCGTGTGAGTAATATATTTTTAAATGTTTTTTGTTGGACTCTTTGCGCCCCTACTGGCCAGTTGTGAGAAATGACCCATGCCCATAATATAATTTTTTGGTCCACGTCATATCCCAGATTTATTCCCCAAATTTGGTTGTAATCCGATAATGTTGACATTTCACGTCTATGCTAGGGGGCGCTAGAGTTTTCATTTTCATAATACTTTATAGTCCATTCCATACATGTCATAATTACACATATGTCATGTGAATGTGAGATCTGTAGGACAATGCCCCTGGTCGTGAGAGGACAACGAAATTACAGGAAACGAAGGTGTATTTCGATGGCGGCGTGCGGGCGAACGACACGAAATTATTGCAAATGATCGGATAAGGTATGAAACCCCATGTGTCCAGATGTGACATGTGAAATCTGACGTCTTTTGGAGTAAAAACGTGGGAGTTGTATCATTTTGAAAACAGGCGGGGAAAAAATTGGCGAATATTCGATGGAATATGACTGACTTCCTGTCCGCCTTAGGGCAGCACTATGATTGGCTTTTTTGCTCGTCTTCATGAGCTCTATCACTGGTGCGAATTTGGCTTTGCTACGGCGAAATATGCGAGTCGGCTCCCAATTCATTTGAAAATTTGCAATTTTCTAGGTGGCGCTGTCGAGCCTGTGTGCGTGGGTCATTTTCGTGATGCTTATTTTATCGAATTTTTTGCGAGGCCGATCGATCTGATACCCCCATGTGAGACTTTTCGTCGACGTTTAGGGGGTGAAAATCGCGATCCCAGGGGGAGAAAAATAATAAGAAGAAAAAGAAACTTTCGAAGAACAATACCCCTCGCCGTCACTTCGTGAGCGGCGAGGGCCAATTAATGTTGGTGAAGCTTAACAGCAAGTACTGCTACAAACTTAAAACTGAAGTACAGGCCCTGTCAGCCCTGGGCCTTAAGAATATTTCAACCCTTTCCCCTCATTCAGCAGCATTCTTACAGGTACTATCTTACCAAAGTAATCATCACTGGTGCAACGCAACAAAGTAAAAGTAGTACTGGTCTGAAGTAACATTTTTAGGTTTCTGTATTTTACTTAAGTCAATTTTAAAGTAGATACTTTTTACTTTTACTTCACTACATTTGAGAGCAGGTATCTGTACTTTTACTTAAGTAATGAAATAGAGTACTGCTGCTACTACTGGTGGACTTTCTCCACCGCTTGTAATAATTAGAAAATTTATCAGTTAATCTACGTTCCTGCCCTCACCTATGGTCAGGAGCTTTGGGTAATGACTGAAACGACAAGATCGCGGATACTAGCAGCTGAAATGAGTTTCCTCCACAGGGTGGCTGGGCGCTCCCTTAGAGATAGAGTGAGGAGCTTAGTCACACAGAAGGAGCCTGGAGTAGAGCCGCTGCTCCTACACGTCGAGAGGAGCCAGCTGAGGTGGCTCAGGCATCTGTTCAGGATGCCTCCTGGACTCCTCCCTAGGGAGGTGTTCCGGACATGTCCCACCAGGAGGAGGCCCTGGGGAAGAGCCAGGACACGCTGGAGGGACTATGTCTCTCGGCTGGCCTGGGGACACCTTGGGGTCCCGCTGGAGGACATGTCGGAGGTGAGGGAAGTCCAAGTTCCTGCTTAGACTGCTGCCCCGCGACCCAGCACTGGATAAGCGGAAGAAAATGGATGGAGGAAATGTCATATGCACTTTATTGTTAGTGGTTACTGCACTGGAAGGGGCATTTGTGTGGGCTTAGAGCCTTTCTCATCACAGCAGTGCCTTGATTAAAGCTGTTTAACCCAGTGTCTCTCAGAAAAACGTGTTGGCCCCATTACCTTTGTCTACCTCTGCAGCTTCTGTGGTGCCAGCTCTATGGCTTCTCCTGCGAGTCTACGTGGAGGTGGATGTTTTTTCCAATGTATTTGAGTAAAGTGTGTCTTGCCCCGGTGCAGATATACTGTCAGACTAGCTCTTGAGGTCAGAATAAGCTGTGTACAGTCAGCATCTAAAGCGTTTTATTGTCAGATAATCAGGAAAATAACAGGACGTGCGCGTTAGCTTGTCAGCATTATTGTCACAGTAAAACTCTGCTCTGGCCTCTGAAACTTGTAAAAAGTCCTTTACAACTCAGTGAGTAATTAGGATGCCCAAAATGCTTAAGGTAAGTGAGGAACTTTGGACCGCTGCAAAATGAAGTCAGTAAAAAAAAAAAAAAACTGGTACAGTGCTTTTAATGTCAGACCTAAAAGGTGCCTTTTTTCTATATTTAAAATGTATTCTTTCAATTAAAAAGGTACACTGTGTAACTTTTTTTGTGTTTTTGCGATGCAGGTCCACAGTCTGGCTTCAAAATTTACCTGTCGCCAAGGAGACAAGCAGCCATGTTACAAGTCAGAACTATGGAGAAGCTACCAACTCACAGTAAGAATGCAGGTTTTTCTTGGGTTTTTCAAAGGGATTTTTCAGCAATAAAAACACATTCATGAACTTTTGATGTAGGAACAATGTCATAACTATTTTGCATAATACCCCCTCTTTAATGCCATATGGTGGAACATTCCAGACAAGAGCAATAACATCTCCATGGAGAAAAGCAGGCAGCAGACCCTCCATGAGAAAAGTTAGTGCGCCTTTAATACGAAATAACTAGATGGAAAAAAATGAAACAACCTTTCTTTTACTTCATTCAGCCGTTATAGACAACACCAAGGTTTAAAAAAGAAAGGCACATTTGACATTGTGACATGGCAATTTCAGGAACACTTCAGGAGGCAGCTTGAGATTGAAACAGTTTTGTGCCTGTCATGAGACAACCTTAACAAAAAAGTGTGAATCCAAGTGGATGTAACAGACTCCATACAAATCTATGAATGGAAGAACAAGGTTGTGCAGGACTGTTCAAAGATGACAGATGTTTGTATAATGCTGCTTTGGGTTTTACAGAACAAGTGTAGAGCTGATTCCAGAGGTGGGTGGCATTTACTCAGTTACATTTATTTGAGTAACTTTTAACATATATTTTAAACGTGCTTTTCAGAGCACTTTTCTAGCAGCATATTTTTACTCAAACTTGAGTAATATTTTTATTGAAGTAACAGTACTCTTACATACCTCTTCCCACTGTGAGTAAGTCAATAAAAAGCTTAATGTCGACAATATGAAATGATTTGAACATTTGTGTTTCTTGCACCGCTTCTTCAGATGATTTAGTTTGTCTCATTTTCGTGTCTATCCTTTGAAAATACCAATGTGCCTATATGTTGTTTTGTCCTTCAAATTACATGAACTTTAAACCATAAATCAGATGTTACGTCCCAACAGTTACTCCTTAAATTACTCTTACTTGAGTGGAATCATTTTATTTTGAAGTAACGTTACTCATATTCTGTTGGCTTCATGATAAAAAATGACACAGATAAATATTACCAGTAATTATGCTTTTTTGTTTCATGAGAACCAAAACAAAGCAACAGCAGAGACAGAACAATGCTGGATGCCTCTCCATAGAGCTGACCTGTACCTTGGCTGGGCGGCATCATTCGTCTTCCATGGGCTTGGATAAGTTTATACATTGGAACATTCTGGGCAAAGCTTGCCTAGGATCCAGAATACACACTTGTCCAAAACTTTGAAAATGGGGAGAGTCACCTGTGACCAGACTCACATCTTTTTAGATAATTGACAGATGGATTAGCCAATTGGAGACACGCACGGTCCATCCAGCTCAAAACAAACACAGCTGCTGATGAGGAAAAAAAGAACAAAACAGCAAAAGCCGAAATTAAATCCAATCTAGATTTAACTTTGGCTTTTGCTATGCATCAGACCTGGACGACTGAGGAATTACACAGACAAACGAAGAAAATATCACAGGGAACTGAAAACCATCATGGATTTCTGCAGAGTTGATGAGTAAAGCATTAAACTCTGTTAATCTGAGCTGAGAGAAAACGATGGATGACCAATGAGTTTCACATGTGTCACTGAAATAAACAAATCTGATTGTACAGTACTGTCAAAGTGCAGCAGAGGACGTGATGACCAGACTGACAGATAACATCTCAGTGGGGAGAAACTCAAAAGTTACATAGTGTACCTTTAAATTATTGAACACATTTAAACGGTCAAACAAAAATGTTCCTTGAATCTCTATTAGGGCTGTATACTGTACACCTCCTTATGTCTGTGGTGTCTGTTAATTAATTGATTTTGTATTTACCAGTTAGATACCGTTTATCCTGTTGTGTTTTGTCAAGTAAGAATTAAAATATGTATACCAAAAAATACAGGGAGGCCCAAAAGTCACTGACACGTTTAAATCTTCAATAGCTTCTATAATTCTTAAGTTATACTCACCAAATTTTAGCAGTAGATAAACTGAACCTTCTGAGATTTTTGGCAATATATACAGTTGTAATTGTTCACTTACACTTGAACTTATCCCTACTTAAATTAGGGAAAGTAAAAATTACCAAATTTTTTCAAATGTTTTTTAAGTCTCCACCATTTTGTGTTTCTCACTGAATAGCCCGATCCAACACACTTTCATAACATTTAAAGTATTTCCGGGCTTATGGCTCTTATTTGATCCTTGATATTACATTTGAAGTCGTTTATTGTCTGAGGTTTATTCACAAACACCTTTTCTTTAAGATAGCCTCAGAGGAAGAAATCAGGACTAGTCAGGTCTGTGGAGATCAAATACTGCCCCCTGTCTTTGAAAACCACTTATTATTCCTTTAATGGTATTTACACTTGGGGCATCTCTGGTATTAAAATATCGACGGTAACACTGCTGGGTTTCTGAATTTGACCCATGTGACTCAAAGTACCACTGTACAATGAGGGTTCCTTCCTTGGTGCTGTATTTGCTCATATTAATGTTGGAAGGGTAGTTTTAAATGCTCTGAAAAAATAAAAGAAAAATATTTAGAAACAAAAGAATTATGACTGTTTTTCAACCGTCAGTGACTTTTGGTCCACCCTGTATATTAGGGTTGTCAAAAGTATCGAGAATCAGATACTAATTGATACTAAAACTAGTATCAAAACTAGACACTCATTTGAGCAGGTATCAACACTAAAAAGTCACATTCATAGGACAGAAATTAAGCTTTTTTAAAATAGTAGCGGTATCGGAATCATTATCAAGTATCGAGTCTAAACAGAGATTGAAATTTTAGCACCGTGACGACACTAACTTATAATGTGATCTAATGAAGGTGATAAAATGTACCCATGTGCTAAGCTGAAGTCCATATAGTCGCAGACACGCAGCATGTCCCCTCAGCTCCCCACATAAACTGCCCAGACTCCCATAGTGATGCACTGAGAGAGGACTGACTTTTTGTCCTTTCCATAATTAGAGTAGCCTCCCCTTCACCCGACCGTCACCTCGGGGCGCTGTGACAAATGAGGGGACACAGCACTCGAACCACCGGCGCGCCCGGCCACCCGCTCACAAGATCAATTATCGCATTATGTTAAGTGCAGCCCACAATTCCATTTCCCACGTATTCGGGAAATTCCACAGAATACTAAGCAGCAATACCGTCGCCTTCATTGGGAAAAAAAAACATTAAAAGCATGTGTTTGGGAGCGGACTGGATGTGCTAGGATTTACAATGCTGTCATTAGAGTAACATTGTGGTTATGGCTACTGTCGAACTGTCTTATTAAAATAGATTGGAGTTTATTGTACAAGTATATGTAGGGCAAAGGTAGTACTGCTTCTATAGTGGATTTTTGTGTGTTTTACAGGCAACATATTTTCTTATTGTAAGCAAGGAACAATACAAACAATAAACCCTGTCACATTTACAACTGTTGTGCCACATCAACATGGTTCCTGCTGTTGGGTCGGTAGGGACGGAGATTTGTCATTCAAAGTGATAAAATTTAGGAATGGGGTTATTTTAAGTTAAGAAACTGGTTATGGTTAAAGGGCCCATATTATGCGATTTTCTGGTCTATCTTATAATGTATTTTCCTCATCAAAACATAGCTGGAGTTGTGTTTTGTTTCGTTTTCACAAAAACCCTGCATATTTAGCCCTGGAGAACCCACTGGGTCAAATTTGTCCAAAGTTAATTGCTGCTACCCAAAAAGAAGAAGAAAAAAAAAAAAAAAAGATTAAAATTTCAATTCAAAAAGCCCAGAGTGCCACCAGACACCTGGTGATATTGAACTAAAATGAGCCAGAGAGGTAGTGACAAGATGGCTGACCTGTTGAGCTGGAAAACTACCCAAACAAAATCATCTTCTCAGCAAACCACAGATTGGTAAAATTGTGTTTTTTTGTTAATCTTTTTAGTAATAGCTTGCAGAATGTAGAAGTATGTTTTATATTCTTTTTGGATAAATTAGCGAGCCCAATGGGTCAAATTTGGCCCTGATCCTAAATTAGGGAATACAGGGTTAAAATAGAAAAAGTGATATTTCAGTGTTCCCGTGAATTCATAGCAATAATTTAATGCTTGTTCATAATTTTCTGAAGAAGAAGAGGGACCTTGGCTTCTCCAGGGTTAGGTTATGTTAAGTTCTTCTCTCAAACTGAAAACACTGTTCCACCTTATGATGTCATGGTAATCCAATTTTAAAGTCCATGCACTTTCATTGGAATGTTTTCTACTAAACAAAAGGTAAAAGGCAGCTGTTAACTTAGTTACCACTATATGCCATCACAAGGTGGAACAGAGCATTTTCAGCTGTAGACAGACTAATAATGCAGGATTACTCAAACATGTGTGAATGAAACAAAACTCCAGGTATGTTTTTGAGGAGGTAATAACATTATGACATGGCTTAAAGCTCACAAGAGTGAATTTTGCGTAATATAGGAGGTTTAAATTGGGAAATGGGTTTGGTTAAGATTAAGAACAGGATTATGTTCAAGTGAGGAAAATGGTGAGTCAAAATGTTTGTTAGCAGAAGTAGAAACTTAAAAACAAACAAACAGATTTGTCACCTGCTGGTCTCATCTTAACCTAGACCATAAAATAAAACATAAAACAGTCAAAAATATAACATTTTAAGCTTGTTCGTGGAAACAGAAGCAAACACATTGCCATGGCAACGGGAACTACGTACTTGGGTCCTTCAGGATTCAATTATCTTGAGCTAACATGTCCACTGTGAGGTTCTCGGTCTCATTCATCATATATAATAAGACAGCAAAATTCATTTGGGCATATGGTTGTTGTTAATGTTTTTTTTTTACTTATGGCGGCGAGTAAAACTAGTCAGTCTGCAACTCCCAGTTCCAGTTTCTAAACCTCACTAAAGTCCGCAGGATTTGTGGAGCTTGGTGAATTAAACCATTAAAACTAAAATTAAATTGTCAAACTCTTGTGATCCGCTATATTTCTGGTGCTAATTTGTCCAGCTTAACGTTAGATTTAAGAAAAGTTTATTACGTGGTCGTTAGCATGTGCTCATTCTGGCACTAATTACTTAAGTTCATAATGTTCATAAAACAGTGATATTCATCGTGGTGTTTTCTAACGAGGCTCTGGTGTAACGCACATTTGCTCGAGCGATTGTCAGTCGCTAAAAACAGTCCTGGTTTTTCATAATTAATGATGTTTGGAGGCTATTGCTAACTCCCACTGAAAATACATTGGAGCTAATGTTATTTTAAAACACCTGCAATTGAAAATGGAAGGTACGTTTAATGCCATACACTGGAACATTTCAGGCAAACCAGTAACATCTCCATGGACACAAGAAGGTGGCACATCCCCCATGACAAAAGTTACATGCTAAAAAAAAAGACCATGAAATGCAAACAGTACAATAAAACTTTAAAAAGAGGGTCTTGTGCAAAATGTTCATGTTATGTTTCCTCATCAAAAACACTCCTGAAAGAGGATTTAGATGTCGTTCATTTATGTTTGAGTAATCTAGTGATCTCTCCCAGGCCCTGTTCAAACCCTCTTCAGCGTCAGCTGTTCAATCCTGTCCAAAACTCAGCCCACAAACCCACGTCACGAACACGGCACTTCACCATAAATACTACAACCTGACAGCCCTGATGCGATGTGCAGTAGTGTCATTAGAGACTACGTCATACTACAGCTTCTTTAGACTTAACACAAACAGCAAAGGGAGGGGGGACTCGGTAAATTGGCTCACACTAGATTGATATGCGTGTGTGACTCTGAATTGAGTCCTGCACATTATCAGTCTGGAGCGGCTCTCGCTGAAACAGATTGGGAAAAGGTGGAACGTCGATTATTTGAATCTGATTAGTCGAAGCGTCACACCAGCAGAACAAGAGAAAAGCAGTTGAGAGAAAAGCTCAGACATCTTCCCTGTGTACAAATGCACAAAGCACTTACCTTCTGCATATTTTTTTTTCACAAACAAAGTATTCATAGTATTCAAAGTATTCATTCATTCAAGTATTCATGCTGGAATTTCCCCACTGTGGGACTAATAAAGGCATATCTCATCTTATATTTCCCGTTCAGGCTGAAGTCTGCGTCTCTGTTATGACTCAGCTTGTCTAGGGTCAGGGAAGTAACAAAAAAAACAGATGGAAAAATGGGAAATAAAGAAGTAATTTAGTGTACAGAGTTGTAAAAGGCAAAGTAACAAAAGTGGACTAAAATATTTACATAAATGTATAAAACAAAAGAACCTAAACTAAGAAACCAAAAATAACAAGTCTAACAAATAACAAGTTTTGTGTCTCAGAAAACTGGTCACGTAGGTCTATTAAAACAAGTGACAAAGCAAAGGGACACATAACCTGAAAACAAACTACGAGTGTCCCAAAACAAACAAACACACACAGACTACAAACAGAATCGACAAAATAAAAAGAGACACACAAAAAAACCCAAACTAACCTAGAGTCTCACACACAAAGTCAGACACAAGGACAAACAAGAGACTAAAACTAAAGCAGACACATGCAGAACGGCAGAGTGGCCCACAGGCCAGCAGCCCCGAGCAGGTCTGCTGAGGCTCCTTGAGTAGAGGAGGAGGAGGAGGCAGGTGTGCTGAGTCTCCTCGAGTAGAGGAGGAGGAGGAGGAGGCAGGTGTGCTGAGTCTCCTTGAGTAGAGGAGGAGGCAGCAGGTGTGCCGAGTCACCTTGATTAGAGGAGGGGGAGGCAGGTGTGCTGAGGCTCCTTGAGTAGAGGAGGAGGAGGAGGCAGGTATGCTGAGGCTCCTTGAGTAGAGGAGGAGGAGGAGGAGGAGGCAGGTGTGCTGAGTCTGCTTGAGTAGAGGAGGAGGAGGAGGAGGAGGCAGGTGTGCTGAGTCTGCTTGAGTAGAGGAGGAGGAGGAGGAGGAGGCAGGTGTGCTGAGTCTCCTTGAGTAGAGGAGGAGGAGGCAGGTGAGCCACAGGATTGGCCAGGCGAGGAAACAGTCCTCCAATCACCAACGAGGGCTCACACAGCCACGATTTCATGTGGGAAAGGTGACAGATTCAAACACACCAATAAAAGGCAAATACTAACAGAAGAAAAGAGCTTAAGGCCTAGGACAACAGTCGCAACAGTCACCATGTTTGTTTGGGTCCACTCGAGGGCTTAGTCTTTGGCTTTTGCACAAACTTCAGTGCTCCTCTGTGATTAGTTGCCAACGACCTGTCGAGCCTGTCGCACCGGGGGGCTGTGCCAAGATGGACTCATGAGTTTGTGAACTCACAAATATCACAAGAATCCATCGTGCTGTGTGAGGTTAGGGACTCAGAGCATCAAAAACAAAAGTAAAACGCATTTAACATGTTTTCTACGTTGTTTTCGGTGAATATATCAATTAAAAAATAAAAGGTCACAGTGATGTAAATAATGTGTTAGTTTTCGTCTATGAGGTAGTAACTGCTAAAACTTTAACCTTGATATTAATTCTTTTATTTATTCCATGCTCAGCTAAGCCCACCCCTCTCTTATCATGATAAAGTTAAGCCTTATTAAAAACGCCGTGTGCAGTTATCTCATAAGACTAAAGCTTATTAACAATGAAATGAGACGTGACAAAAACAGTCTCGTTATGAAGAGATAACAAAATAATTTCCTGTTATCAGAGTGGACACAGTCTGGTGAATGTGGTGATGCAGCTAATACTTTAGAATAGGCCAGTGTCCAAGTGCAGAAGAGCAGGTTTTTATTATGAGCCGTTTGTTCTGTCAGTAAATCATGATGGGTAATAGTGCTTATGTTTGTTCACCAAAATCTGATCAACTGAGTTTTGGACATTTTAAGTGCATGTGTGCATTTCCCCAGATTTTTTTTTTAATCAACATAGGCAACATTTGTAGAGGTAATATTTTATTATTACCTCTACATATTTCATTTTATGTCATGTTGAGTTATTACTTCTACCTATTTTTAGTCGTAGAGGAAACCAGAACCCCCAGAGGAAACCTAAACCAGCACAGGGAGAACATGCAAACATCAAACAGAAAAGGTTTCAGTCGTTTTTGACTCCGAGTGCCCCTTTCCTCTGCTCCCTGCGTGAAGTCACTCCCCCTTCAGAGCACTATCTCATTACAATCAGTGTGAATTCTGCTAATGAAACTACTGCACATAGCACCAGGTCTGTGAAGTTGTAGTATATCGTTTTGAACTCTGCTTTATACATGTATGTACATTTATGGAAAAGTCTTGTGTGGCAGCATAAGTGACGTTGGCTTGTGGCTTGTTGAGTCTTGTCCAGCCTTGTACAGCTAACAGGAAGAAGGGATTAGTGCTCGGGAAAGATCACTATATTACTCAAACATACATGGATGACATACAAACCTCTTCATGCATGTTTTTGATGCCCGTTACAATCAATAATATTGATTAATATAACATCGAAGGAAACACAACTTTTCTAGTGGAGCGTTTGGCACCTGCTTGTCTGCATGGAGGTTACTGCTTTGCCTGGAATGTTCCACAATATGGCATTAAACCTATCGATCTCTATGAAGACAAGCAGTTTTCTGTAAAAATTTATGTTTGTCAAAGGTTTTTGTTTAGCAATAAAAAAGATCTACAATTACAAGAAAGTACTGGCAAGTTCGAAACATTTAATGCCATACTGTGGAACATCCCAGGCAATGCGATACAGCAAATGAGATTATAACATGCAACATTTCAAAAGTTTGTACATGTGACAAAGAAATGATTAATATCAAAGCAAGTTTGCACCCATCAGTGAATGTGTTTGAAAGAAAGGAGTGTGTGTGTGTGTGTGTGTGTGAATAAATTGGTATGGTTGTGTGTATGAATGTGTGCATGTGTGTGCGTATGTGTGCATGTGCGTGTGTGTGCATGTGCATAAATTGGTTTGGTTGTGTATGTGTGTGTGTGTGTGTGAACTGAATGTTTTTAGAAAAGTCGTATTTGAGGGGCAAGTTGTGTTGTATTTTATGTATGTACCATATGTTTACAGGTCTTTTATCCACCTACACCAAACTGTTGTTCTTATGTAACATCAGCCTGTCCAGGGACGACAGGTGGAAATTAGTATTTATGCTATGACCAGGCATCATACATCTTTCCTGTTTTTTAAAGTGAATGTAATGTCGTGCACTGTCCTTGTCTAAATAAAAGCAAACCATACCACACTATACATCGGAAAAGTGACCAGAAGTGGGTAGAGTAGCCAAACATTGTACTTCAGTATTATTTTGAAGTAACCTTACTTATACTCATGACTCAAGAGTAAAGTAATTGGGAAGAGTACTATTTAAGAGTAAAAAGTAACTGTCGACACACAACATCTGGTTTATAACTTGAAGTGAATGTCATTTAAAAGACAAAACAAAGTAATGCACTAAATCTGGCATTTTCAAAGGATAGACACGAAATTCTAAACTAAATCATATCTGAAGGAGTGGTGCAAACACAAAGGTTCAAATCATTTCATATTGCTGACATAAAGCTTGTTGTAGACTTACTCACAGTGGGAAGAGAAACTACAACTTTACCACGAGTAAGAGTACTCTTACTTCAATGAAAATATTACTCAAGTAGGAGTAAGAGTATGCTCCTAGAAAAGTACTCCGCAAAGTAATATTTCTTTAAAAAGTTACTCTCGTATATGCAACAGAGTACTACCCACCTCTGAAAGTGGCTTAATGCACCTATAAAACATGACTCAGAGTTGAAGAAAGTCAATTTGCATAATATACCCTTTTAACTGTCATTTAAAGTTCACTTCTTTTTAATCTCTTTGCAAACGAATTACACAAATCATCTTAATCCTATCCCTGCAGTGTCAGTGCCTTCAGCTCACTTTGACAGAACACAACACCAGAAGTCTTATTCAAGTTAATGGGGCCATAATAAAAGTATAATTATGACTGTAATCTCCCCATTTCGGCAAATACACCCTCGTAATTTAACCCAAGTGCACATTCAGAGGAGATCTATAGTGTAAAACGATTCTGCTATGTATTTTCATAAGCTAACTTTTGGTGAATCCTGCCAATGTATTTTTGGTTTGTTTTGGCCGAGCGTGTGGGCTGAGCGGCTGTGACATGAGCCAACACCAGACAACCATCACTGTAATGACCTACTGTTGTCTTTTTTTTAAAATAAAGTTTTGAAACATGAGTGAGAGTAGTTGACCTCATGCTCTGACTGCTCTTGTTCAGTCGGTTGTGTTGTACATTCTTTTGCAGCTTGGGTCTGCCACTTTTTCCAGCCAAAAGGTCTAAAATAATGGTGGGAAATGCAGTTGACAAAAGTATCAAAAATCAGATACTAAAACTAGTATCGAAGCTAGATACTCTATTTTTACGTTACATTTACAGGCCAGAATGAACCTTTCCTGAACAGCTGTAGAAGGATCTTAAGCTGTATCAGAACCATAGACTGTATACATAAATGGACATAGCTAACCTGCCGGCTTCTTTGACTGTGGCTCCAATTCACTTTACATTGAAAAACTGTGCCCCCTCTTTCTGTAACTGCTGCAGTGAGCCTCGTCATTTTAATCTTAAAATCGTTCTGCATGATCCTGCGTTTATTTCGCTATTGCGTCTGTAATCAAGATGTGTACATTAACCACTTACCGTTCCGACGGCCCGCCCGCGGGCCGTCGCCTTTTATTTACAACTTTACAGCAATGTACATTCACTTCTGCGTCACCCACACAAACAATATACACATCAAATGAAAGCTACGGATCTCATCTTTCCGAATATGTAAACCATTTTCACCTAAAGTCACCACAGTGCTGTCAGGAAAGCCGTTTTTACAGAAAAGCCAAAAATGCCTATTTGGACTTCACTTACCTTTGAGGGCTCTGGTTCTGTCAAACATCAACATATTTCCACAATATCGGTCTCATTCTTTCCGTAGAGGTCCAGAGAATATAATCCAGTCAAGAAATTATGTCCGAAAAATAACTTTGATCCTCCATGTCCAATCTGCTGCAGGAAAGTGAAATCTTCTCTGTCATTTTTTTGCATTTCTTTCGTCAATTTCAGGCATAACAAACTTCAGACAGCGCCAACTTTGTTTCTCAGTGATAGACAAACTTGCTAGCTTCTGATTGACACCAAGGTTGGCCAATAAGGTGGGGGTTGTGGGTCACTGGAGCCCCAGACAGCGAATCAGTGCTACAGGTGACTGAAAGTGTACGCCCCACTCTCCCCCGTGTAGAATCAACCAGTCACATCTCACACATTCAGTGACGTTTTCTCCTTACAGCCAATGAGCAGCTGAACACGAGGATGTATGACATGCCATGGTTTTCTGTAAACACACGGAGCAGGCCCAGTGCGTAACGAAAGAAAATGAATCACGGCTTTTCGTGCGTAAAGTGTGCGTAAAATGACGCACTGTGATTTTGCAACAGTTTTGCTTCTAAACACGACGAAACGGATAAAACAAAGGCAGTACGCGACCGCGGACACTGTGGATGTTTGTACAAGTTATACCAGAGGCATCTCGGACCCGTAGCGGTCCGTGTCAGATTCCACGGTGGACTCAGAAGTGGAGGAGCATATTCTTTGATGGACTGGATGCTGTTCTGGGTCGGTAAGCCTAGTTTATTCTGCTATTTACATAATTGTAGATAAAATATATCGTGTGTAATCATTAGCATCACTTCGGTGCATAGTGGCATTGGAACCATGGGCTCAGGCACATTTGTGTTTATCTGTATGAATTAGACTTCATTTGTCTATTGATTGAAAGGTGTTTTATTCTGCAGTTTACAGTATTGTAAGTAAAATTATAATATGTATATGATATAATATTACTTCACCCTCTCTCAATTTTGTACTTTCTTGTTACTAATGTGTTTGTGTTTTTTTCTTTAGGCACATGGAGGACGTTATCAGATGCTCTCATCGGCTGTTACCAGGTTTTGCACAAAAAACAAAGAAATGGCATTTTGGCAAAGACATTTTTTCACCATTTTTTGGACAAGCCATAATCATGTACAGTGAGCTTTTCACTGCTGTTCACAGTGTGTGTTTGTTCATTGTTTGCAGTGTGTGGAGTTTGTAATATATATTTTATTTTGACCCATACCCCTTGTTTTGACTATATTTCATAAACAAATATGTATTTTATATTGTGTTTTGATATGCTATATAAATTTACATAAGTAATAGAGCAGCTCAGTGTGCAGATACAGATTCCTCTAAGTGTGAGCTTTCAGTAGAGCCCTCATTGATGTCTGTGGGTTGAAGCATTCAAAAGTTATTGCAGTTTTTCCAAACGTTCTCCAAATGTCTCCATTTGGAGAGGTTTGGATAAACTTGGATACATCAAAAGTCCCTCCATAAAGCGCCTGGATTTAGTCATAATAAAATAAGTGTAAAATCTCATTTTTTTATAGATTGACCTCAAATCTGAAATGTGAGAGGTCAACAACATTTTCAATTGAAATATGGTGTATTTTTGTCCCCAGCTACCTACTGCAGCTTTCTTCCCCTTAATTTTTACAAAAAAATTTAGGCGAGGATGAGAAAAATCATTTTTTATGTGTGTTCCAAAGTGTATAAATACTTACCAGACAAACTTACAGTGATTCTGACACCTGAGGGTAAAACTAGAGGATGTTACCTTTACAAAGACCCCAAACTTGTGTAAATAATACTTATGGTTCAATAACAGTAATCATTTTAATTTGGAGAGGTCAGAACGTAGGCAATTTCACCAAAAATACCCGGAATGGTAAGGGGTTAATAACAGATGAATCAGGCGCCTTCTTTGCCCAAAGTTGCTCGTGATAGCGTAAGCAGGAGGATTGATTGACAGCCTTGCTAAGTACCCGCTCCCTGCTAAACCAGCTATGTGGGCGGGAAGGGGCGTTACCTCCATCAGCCTTGATCTGGATTGGCTCTTTGGTTGCAATGATACTTGTGGTCGGAATTCAAATTAGGGACCTCAGCTTCAAATTCGCCTCTATAACTGCTCTAACCTCGATGAGCTTCATTCGACTGGAGCCGAACGCTATGGGTGATGTCACAATCCCACATAAACTAGTACACACCCATGGACCACTATAGAACCTACTGGATGACTGAGGGATTACACAGATATAAGGCCACATGGGAATATAAAATAAAGCACTATAATTTAATGTTAAAAATAACATTCTATTGTCTAAAGAAAGAGTATTTGTAACATGAACCTGCCAGGAGGTCTGCAGATGGAGATTAGACCAAGGTTATAATGTGGCAATGTTAACACTCCAAAGTGGCGCCATGTACAGTCGTCCTGGTGATTTGGTGTGGCAGGAGGCTACAGTCTATTGGGACCAGAACCTCTCATCATAAGAACAGTTTCTTCCCCTCTGCCGTTGGTCACTTTATAATATCTGCACTAAACTGGACACTTTATAACACCAGTCACCTTAACAAGTCATGTTTGCACTGTTGTTCTGATGCTGTTGCTGTATATATTTACCTCCAAGTATTTTATTTTATCTTTAACCATATATTTTTTTTAAACTTTATACATGCCCTTATTAGTATTTATTCAGTGTTTTATGTTGCACTTTATCACCAAAGTAAGTTCCTAGTTTGTGAGTTGTGTTCACTGACAATGCCGATAAAAGTCTTCTGATTCTGACTCTGATTCCGTGTCTAAATGTTCGTTAATATGCATCGTTCTCTCCTTTTTGATAAACCACTTTTCTACCTTCAAGACGCTTTACATCAAGAAACCACTCACTCATTCACACACACATTCACACATCAGTGTACGCACGCTAAGGGTAAGTGTCTTGCCCAAGGACACAATGACAGTATTCGTCTGTGGGAGCTGGAATCGCTCTGCCAACCTGTGGATCAGTGGATCTGAACGCTCTGCCAATAATGTTTATGCTGAGAGCAGGATTCGAACCGCCAACCTTCGAATCAGTGGACAAACACCAACTGAGCCACTGTGTTTTGAAATAAATGAATGAAGTGATGACAAATTACAGCAAAAAGAGATGAGTAAAAATTAAATGAACAAAAACGTCTTGTGTAATCTCCCAAACAAAAAGGCTCCAGTCATGTTTCATCTTGAACCTTGAATGATCCTTGCACCTCAACTAAAACATTGACGGGCACATTTTGGCAACTTCTGATGCATAGTTAAAGTCTGAATCTGAATATTGTGATCAAGGTAAAAATAAATAAATAAATACTGAGAGATTCGTCTTTGTCAGTATGGGCCACCCCTGGTCTGAAAATATTAATAGTATCTCATATTTATC